>JARQZK010005141.1:0-20000 GCA_030704885.1 Cynegetis impunctata | reverse complement strand
TTATTATATTACTCAGATATATATATATATATATATATATATATATATATATTAGGGGAAACGTAGTCTCTTGATGGGACTAGTTGAACAAACTGAGTTTAGAAAGCAACTTAGAAAGGATTTTCCTTGGCATATTCAAGTAACACTCTTTGTTGAATAAAAGAAAGAATTTATTTTAATTATCAAGATTGCTGATAAAACAAAAGTCCTATTGTAGAAAACAGGTAAATTTGTACAATGGCAATAAACTTCCTAACTTGAGGTTTCCAGCATAAATGGTGCGTGCTCTTCACAGTGAAAAATCTACACTGACAAAACGTGAGAGGACATCGAAAATTGAAAACAAAATAAAACGTGAAAATGAAAAAAAAATCCATTCCATTCATTTACATTCAATTCACGCCATTGGATATCCATACATAATATGGCTGCCGAGGAAAGACTTTGACGTTTCTGTTACTGCAGTTGATGACATTTCTTCCTTGACATTTGTTCGCCAATTTTCATCTTTCCTCACAAACTATCCTGTTTGATCTCCAATGGCGTAAATTAAATGTAAATGAATGAAAATGTTTTTCCACTTTATTATTGTTATTTCGTTTTCAATTTTCGATGTCCTCTGACGTTCTGTCAGTGTAGATTTTTTACTGTGTAATGCATGCAATTTTTATGCGGACAACTTCAAATTTGGAAGTTTATTTTTATTGTACAAATTTACCTGTTTTCTACAATAGGAATTTTGTTTTCGAATGTATTGATAACGAAAATAAACTTTTTCGAAAGCTCAATAATTTAACAAAGATATTATGTGAATATGGCCATTTAGAATTGACTGCAACCCCAAGAAAAATACTTTCTATGTTGTTTTTGAGTATTAATATATATATATATATATATATATATATATATATATATATATATATATATATATATATATATATATATATATATATATATATATATATATATATATATATATATATATATATATATATATATATATATATATATATATATATATATATATATATATATATATATATATATATATATATATATATATATATATATATATATATATATATATATATATATATATATATATATATATATATATATATATATATATATATGAAGTGAACTAGGACATTTATTTGAAACTAATCAAACAAACCTCCTAGCGGAGCTGGTTATACGAGTTCACGAAACATCGAAATGCCCCCATATACCTTAGGATGGTGTATGTTAGAAACATTAAGTTGTCCATCACAATCAATGGAAATGATAGACAGTCTGTTTCGCCCTTATTTGGGGCTCATCAGTATCATCTATCCATCGAAAGTGATAACCAACCAAATATTTCCAACGGCGTTATATTTTCCTTCCAGTGACTATATGGCATATAAATATGACACAGCGCCACCAGTCGGAAACAAATGAACCACATCCCACAGATAGAAGATAATATGCCATATAGTCACTGGAAGGAAAATATAACGCCGTTGGAAATATTTGGTTGGTTATCACTTTCGATGATACTGATGAGACCCAAATAAGGGCGAAACAGACTGTCTATCATTTCCATTGATTGTGATGGACAACTTAATGTTTCTAACATACACCATCCTAAGGTATATGGGGGCATTTCGATGTTTCGTGAACTCGTATAACCAGCTCCGCTAGGAGGTTTGTTTGATTAGTTTCAAATAAATGTCCTAGTTCACTTCATTTTATTGCCACGAACGTGTATCGTTAACACGAAGAATTTTGTTTTCTATATATATATATATATATATATATATATATATATATATATACATATACATATATATATATATATATATATATATATATATATATACATATACATATATATATATAATATATATATATATATATATATATATATATATATATACACATATACATATATATATATATATATATATATATATATACATATATACGTATATATACATATATATATATATATATATATATATATATATATATATATGTATGTTAAATATATATTATATATACATATACATATATATATATATATTATATATATATATATATATATATATATATATATATATGTGTGTATATATATATATATATACATAATATATATAATATATATACTATATATATATATATATATATATATATATATATATATATATATATATATATTATATATAATATATATATATATATAAAAATATCTATATATATATATAAATATATAGATATATATACGAAGAAATAAGTTATTGATTCGATAGTGAATGAATCAGATTTCAAAAAGACGGAAAATATACACATTTTAAATACCTTTGAGGTATCAAAATCATTATATTTATGTTGGTGAAACTGCATAAAACTTTAAATGTCCCCAAAGATAACTTCAATACTTTGAAAAAGCTACCAAAAAGGATTATACTTTCTTACATCTAATCGAGTTTATGATAATTTTAAATATTGAAGTGGAATGAAATAAATGTGAACATCCATTACAATCCCAAATTTTCTATTTTTCCAATTTTATTTCTTGATTTTTAAATAATTTCACGAGCATTTTGCACTTTCAGTTACTATTATTGAAGTATCTTCTTTATTCTATGAATTTGAAAAAATCTCTTTTTGAAATGAAAAAAATTTGTAGCCAATACTATGCAATACATTGATCTCTTCATTCTAGGTACACTAATAAACAGTTCCTGAAATTTTCAATATTGGTAAAAAACGATATCTCTTAACTCTTGAGATTTAATTTTTCATTCTTCCACTTATTATTGGTAGTATTCATTCATTGCTGTTTTCTTTGAGCATTTCTGAGTTTTATATCTTAGTATCATAAGATGCAAATTCTATGCCAAAGAATTTCATTACATAAGAAGCTTATTTGTTTTAGATTAAACATCTTAACTTCGATATTTTTCGGATAATGGAATAAGTTATCTTCATAGATTTCAATATTTGGTTAAATAGAGTGAAATTATCCTTTACTCAAAAATCTAAATATGTTCCTTGTCAAACAGATTCTTATAGGATGTAAATATGAGGGAAATTGATCTTTATAATTTTATTTACGTTAAATTTGAATTAATACACGAATGCACTGGTTTAATGGATATTACTAACTACCTTGAATTTTCTTTTTAATGACTGTCGAAAGCACTATGTCAATATTTTCGCTATATTTCGGTGATGCCAAATTTAATATATTTATTCTAATTTTAAGTTCTAAATGAAGGTGATAATATATTATTTTCATCTTATGCCCTGAAATAACTCAACAATGTTTTTTATCATTTTTGAAGCAAAATATATTTATGAGCGTAATCTCAGTGCATAAGATATGTCTAATCTACAAATCTTTCACAAATTATTAGGCATTATAAAGTTATGTGAAAAGTTGAATGGAATTTAACTTTATAATGAGTTTTTCAGTTTTTTGAGGAATAGTTTGTATTTTCAATATAAACCTTTCAACTTTTCACTAAACAATATGTACTGTACAACACTTGACTGATTATATTTATATTAGATAATTAGTTAGAATATGCTGGTAATTGTATTATTCTCAATAAATATTTATATACTTTAGGTTATCATCTTTTCTATGACTAAAATATGTTGAACTGATATCTTACAATAAATCTGAATGAAAGTTGCTCCAATTCAATTCAATAAATGGTAATCTGTATTATAAA
Source organism: Cynegetis impunctata (assembly GCA_030704885.1). Lineage (NCBI taxonomy): Eukaryota > Metazoa > Arthropoda > Insecta > Coleoptera > Coccinellidae > Cynegetis > Cynegetis impunctata. The sequence continues at coordinate 16,278 of JARQZK010005141.1, read as the reverse complement.
GTGAGTGATAAAGTATAACTAACTAAATATGGAATCAAATTTCTATAAATTAGGAACTTATGATAGTTTTGGTGAAAAAATAACTTACGCCCTCAAAAAATAACCTATAAACAAAAACTTTTGTTTCGAAAAGTGTGCATGTAAGTTTATTTGGCCATTCATTGACAACACTAATAGTTCGACATTATAGAAGAATAAGAGAACTTGTAGTAACCGCAGACAAATATAAAATTTTTTACCTGTTAAAAAAATAGGCTCCAGTTGAAATCCAACGAATTTCTTTCAATATATTGTAATCGATTCATATTATATTATATTTTTTGGTATTATTCATCATATTTACTGAAATAATTTATTTGCAAACAAATTGACGAAAGCAACACTGTATTTTATGATTTCCCTAGACTTTAAAAAGCCAATATAGCTAATATTTTTAAAACAGTAGTTAATAACAACAATTTATACGTTTATAAGACAAAGTAGGAATGATGCACGTTTCGGTGAAACTTGACCTTCTTCAGATTCTGAGTGCAAAATGATTATATTTCTCAGACATATCAATGCAAAAAATAAATAAATATCAAATTGGGTAGAAAGCGTAAATACAAAGATGTTTACAAATAATTAGTAGAGAGAATTTCATTATAAACTGCTGGTCAAGTAGTTTCGTAATTTTGAAAAGATTCAGAAGAAGGCTTGTGGTGTTATCAATTTGGCTTTTCAATAGAAGACATGAATGTATGTATTTATTACTATTGAATGACTCTAGGAAATTTGTTTCATTCCATTTCTTTCAGCATTCAATATTTTAGAATCATTACAGATTAATAAAAACAAACATTCATTAATTGAATAGCCAAATGGATCATGCTACAAACCCCCTTCTTAATCTTTTCAAAATTGCGCAACTACGTGACTAGCAGTTTAGAATGAAAATCCCTCTCTTACTAATTATTTGAAACCATATTTGTATTTACCTTTCTACCCAATTTTTTAATTATTTCTTGTATTGAATATATCGCAGAAATAGGATGTTTTGCACTTTTTATTAGTTTACATCAAGTATCAGCCTTATCAACCCAACATTAGCTAATATTAATTGACAAATTTTATTGGAGCGTGCAATCTATATTCAGCAGCAAATGTTCAAGAAGGATGACTTATTCAAATGTTTACCATGTCATTAACAATGTAAACAGGAAAATTGACGTTGCCATAAAAGCTGAATAAATTTTATTGAACAATAATATTTAATGCTTATATCTTTACGGTACATCCTCATCTCACATGTACTGTGAGAAAGATATTAAAGGCAAACTATAAACACAAAATTTATATTTTATAGGTATTAATACAATATTCGTTAATATTCTACTGGAACGAAACTATTATAACACTTCAAGACTAATTCTTTTCAAGAAAGAATATATCTTTCACGACTCGGAAGCCAAATGTTAATATGAATAACTTATGTATTACTGCTTTATCTCTTTTATTTCTTCAATTACTTTTCCAGTATGCAACTGTAATGCATAACACTGTTTTCCATATAAGGGAAATCTTGCTGATTCAATAAAACTAATAAAATGGTAATTATTTTTATAGATTTTAAGGTTGATATGAAGAATATTTATCGATATATGTTTCTATATCTTTTGTATTTCCAAAAAATGTTTGAAGAGTTCATAAAGATGGAAAAAGTATTTGGACTTGAAAGCCTATTGATGAAAAAAACTTCTATCCAAATTCTAGAAAAACTTTCTTCCTTCACTTCTGGGTTCACATCATGCGTTTCTAAGATATTTGAATATATATATATATATATATATATATATATATATATATATATATATATATATATATATATATATATATATATATATATATATATATAATATATATAATAAAGTTTGAACTTTAAAATAAAACTATTTGGCTTTAGTTTCACTATATTAAAAGAATTAGTAGCCAACCACAATAGAGAATGAAATATTGAATGAAAAATAATGCGAAATGAAGTAGGAGTCCTCAAGATTGTATAATCTTCAAAATTCATAAAACTTATAAAAGCAAGAAATGTTTTGAATGTGTTTCAAATCTTATAAAGAAATATCAAAAGTTTTCGCATTAAGTGTCCTTTATTGTCTCAATCCCTTGTTATATCTAAGGTACATAAAATAACTAAAAGACTTAAGTAATTGATATATTCTTTCTCATTAACTTATAATGAAAGAAAATTAAAATTTTTTGAGTAGTTTCAACGTAAATAGAACGGATAATTTCATGGGAAATTTAGGGATTAATACCAAGAAATCAGCATAATCAGTATTCAAACGAATTCGCAAACCGAGAATCACGAAGCATTACTGGAAAACACTATAAAAAGATGAATTGCTCATATAAATAAAATGCAGTAGAAGAAACCGCAACTTCTTGCTAGGAATAAAAAATTTACTTAGAGTGGAATATCTATTCTGTTTTAGAGGTTACTAAATGATACAGTTTCTTTAAAGAAGAAATAATTAAACTCAAATATCCTCGTTGTTTTATAAGAGTATGATAAGAAAGGTTTTTTTATAATTCTAAATTAAACTGAAAATTACAGCAGCAATTTTTTCATTATTCAGTTTTACTTAAATAATAAAATAATAATCAAAAATTGACGAAAATTACGAAAAATTGACGAGATTCTTCAAATCAGAGTGGAAGAAATATCTTCATATTATATTTTATATATATATATATATATATATATATATATATATATATATATATATATATATATATATATATTTATATATATATATATATATATATATATATATATATATATATATATATATATATATACACAGTGGCCCGACTCCATGTGGCATGAGGGGGCCCGAGCCCCTTCAATAATTTAAGAATATTATTAGGTACGAAATTTGCACCTTTCTAAAGACAATCTAACCCTAATATGGTATTTAGAGTAATATTAAAAATCTTTATGAAATAGTGAATTAAAATTAAATTAGGTTTTCAGTTTCGAAATATTATTACTAGCTTAGATATGTATTACTATATTACTATAGTACTGTATTAGTTATTTTCAAACACTTAAATATTTTCAAATCATTGACTTTGAGATATTGTATTCATTTAATGAAGCTATTTTACTTATTAATCAAAGCGATATTACTGTGCGACAGCAATATATTATGTTTAATTTTTTTAAATATAGTTTTGGATTTATTTATTCAAATATAATTTCAGAGAGCTATATTTTCACTGATTTTTGTGACTGCATAGTCTTTACTAAATTTTGAATCCTTACTTGAATACTGAAACCAAAACACATGTCGGCAAGATTTCGGTGCTTGTTTTTCATTATCAAAAGGGTAGAGAATCTCTGCTCACATAAAAATGTCGATGAAAACAAAGTTAAATAATATATCTTGAATATTTGGGAAATAAATAGCTTTTTGAATCCAAAAACCTTCAAGATTTGTTCCTGTCTCGAATATATATTTCAACTTCTTTGTCGTGTTGCATTTGGATCAATTTTTTTTCAATTTTATCAGCCCTTCAAAAACTCTGACAATGAAAATTTTTGCGAAACAGTTTGCGAACCAGAATACCTTTTGTCCTCGCAGTCAGGAAAATAACGACTGAATTCAATTTTCAAATTTTGTTAAATGGATTATCATGTTTGTAACTCTTCTTTTTTCTTGGCATTGTGTTCCCCAATTATTTTATACAAATTATCAAACTCAGAAAAGTTGTCACTTTTGATTTTCTTGATCCATAACTCGATTTTAGCAATAAACGCATTGATTTTACCTTCATATGCAAATATATTGCCAATGCCGTGAAACATCCAATTTCCTCTTGGAAACTCTTGGAGTTGAAGGTTCAATTTATTTATTTGAGCAAGAGCAAAAAAATTGACTAATACTGGTCATTCACGATACTACATAATGAAAAAAATAGAACCACCAACTTACGTAAATTGCTGCAAGAGATCAACTATTCAACAAGAAACTCTGAAAATTGGCGATAACAGAGCAGACATATTGAAAAGAAATTATGAAAATACGTTAATACTCGTATTTCTGAAGAACATACAACCTTGAACGCATAATTCCTATAGAAGGCCAATGCACCTCTGTGTGGAAAAGAAGACTTTAGTATTCAGAGTTCATATCAGAGCATAATTGTTTGAGAAGATGAATATTCAGTTCACTGCTTTTGATGAAGTAAACAACTTTTAAAGCTATTCTCAACAGAATAGCCAAGCATTCTGAGAAGGTTTTGGCAGCCAAAGCTTGACGACGAATAATAATAATAATAATAATAATAATAATAATAATTTATTGATTCTTTAGGACACTTAACAATGTGTATAGGATAAGTCAATATTACAAGTTAATTCTATTCTAACATTTACATCAACAATTACCATCCCACTGAGTGATCAATGAATCAGAGAGAAATTCTTTAACCGAATAGAAGCACTTATGTAGTAATAGCTCCTTAATAACTCTTTTAAATTTTAGTTTGTTCAAAGATTTCAAATGGGAGGGCAAATGATTGAACAATCTGACACCCTGATATAGTGGAGAACGTTCAAAACTGTGAGTCCGATGTTTAGGAACCAGGAGTACCTGTGAATTTCGTGTTCCATGATCGTGCGAGCTAGCAAACTTTTTCCAGTTATTCTCATTATCTTTCGCATATAAGAGACATTTAAAAATGTATATACATGGAAGTGACAGTAATTTATTGGCGACAAATATAGGCCGACATGATGCTCGATGGTTCAAACCAAAAATGAGACATATTACTCTTTTCTGTGCCACAAAAACTCTAGAGAAAGAACCACAGTCACCCCAGAGCAAAATATTGTATGAGATATGACAGTAGATAAGGCTGTAATAAACATCAACAAGAGAACTAGGTGGTAAAGAAGTTTTCAGTCTACTTATAGCGAAATAAGCTTTATTAATTTTTTTGCTTAAGACATCAACGTGGGTTGACCAAATAATAATAACGCAATGTGTTGATATTGCAGACTGATTTTTCGTTTTTATCAATGCAGCAAAACCAGAGCGAGAACCAAGCATAGCAGGAGCACCATCCGTACCCGCAAGCTTTTGCCACTGAAGACGATATTCCTCAAAATATAGACTTATTTCATATATAACATCAACATCATGCGTCGCTTCCAGTCGTTTTGAAAACAGTTACTCTTATTTTAATGATTTATTGTCATGATGCAGAAATCGAGCAAATATAAGTAACTGACAGTATTGTGAAACTTCATCAGATACATCACATTGTAGTGCAAAATAAGGACTGCATTTATATTAAAAAGATGAGCAGAGTGAAGGGACTGAAATGACCGAATGCGACTTATTCAATTATATGACTTATTCAATATTTTTAGGATGGCTTCGCGGACCACCACGGATGCATCCAGGGACCAGTGGTCTGCGGACCACCGGTTAAGAACTACTGTATTAGAGGTTTTATACACCATGCAATTATTTATGAAATATCTGAAATTCAACCTCCTAGTGCCGTTTGGAGCATTTGTGCACCCCAATCCTGCTCTAATTTGAGTTAGAGGGTTGAATATTTTTAGGTGGATAGTGTTTATGCAAAGGAAGTGCGTTTTGGTAGCATTTACTTTTTTATCGCCATTGCCATTTTGATGTAAAGACTTCTTATTTTTTCGTGGTATTTGTAAATTTGCGCAGGACCATAGCTCATCCAGATTCGATGGTTGATATTTCTTACATGGAATTAGTTGATGTTAGTGAAGTGCATCGTAGTGGTTTCAACTATTTTCGTTGACCGCTCCTGCTTTAGTGTAGATATTTCATGTTTTTCGTGATTTTTGAGGGTTTGCTCACCTCCACAGCTTCTGCTAATTGAGTTAGAGAGTTAACTCCTTGCTGCACGAGATTTCACAAAATTTTCGGACCCTTGCTGCACGGGAAACTTAAGTTCAAAAAATGTTAATTTTTATTATTGATTCTAAGTTAAAGTAACAAACTAATGTTTAAATAAAAAATTATTTTCAAAATGATAATGCTAAAATGGCTTTACGAAGTGATCCAAATTTTGTAGCATTGTACAACTAGCAATAATGCCTACACAAGTTTTTGTCAAAAATAAAGGAATAATTAAATAAAAAAATAATTATTATTAACGAATTATTATTATTTATTTAATAAAGTTTAATTACTTATACCTACTTATTATGGGAATGATATTTTTGAAAACCATCTTTGTTCTTTTCAAGGCATAAACAAACTTTACATATCGTACATGCCCATTCTGATCTCATTGGTTTTGCTTTTGTACTACAAAGTACACATCTTCTGTGGGTAGATCTTACAGGTTGATGAGGTGAATCTAACTTCAGGAGCAATCTTGCGACTCTTCAGAATATATTCTTCATGACTTTCAACAACAGTCCTGCTGCTGGTATCTTCATTTTCCTCCCCGTCTGTGTCCCCGACGTCAGATTCTGAGCCACTCGGTATATCTATATTATCTATTAATTCATATACTTGCTCAGAAGTCAATGCGTCTAGATGAATAATTTGTTTACTACCCATAATACTGCCAAACTGTAAAAATGGATTACAGATAAAATTATGTCTAGCTGCACAGTGGTCCAAAATCTGGACTCTTCAAAAAATTGATTATTATAATCATTAATAATTTTTGATTTTAAACATAATATTCAACAACTAGATATTAAAGCAAACAATTTAAAGCAGGGATAGTGTAAAATATTGGCATACCTTAATTTCTGTTCAATGTTGAAAACAATAAATAGCATAACCTCACATTCAGAACAAAATATGGCACATCTGATACTGTAGTTTGACAACTGAAACGTGATAGCGCGCTCAATTGGTTGAAAAATATAGAAAAGGAGGTGGTTTAGATATCGCATCGCTGTGCAGCTGAATACAGGCAGTTTTGTAAGTGGTTCATTTTGTGGACCTGTGTGCAAAAACTTACTGGAATTTGGTGGTCCAAGTTGTAAACCATAGTGCAACAAAGAGTTAAATTTTGGTACGAGGGTTGCGTTGAAGAAAAATGCACGTTGAGTGTTTCAATTATTTCTTCTTCTTTTGCGGATTTCCGAGCATCGATTTAGGAGGTTAAGAATTTGAATGTAAAAAGAACACAAATGAGAGGAAAATGCGACTTTAGTGCCGAAGCTCTACTGCTCAAGCTTTTTTCATGAAGATGTGTGCTTTGAATGAATAATTTAAAATATATTAAATTAGAGTAAGACAATGTCGATTTAATATATAGACCTTCCTAATCTTCTCATCTTAATGTTTAGCCATAGAATATTGGCAGACTAAATCATTCTTTCTACTTAACTCGAAGAATATATCATTCAAAATAAGAATTTATATTTCTGAGTCAATATTGCATAAACCAAAATTGTAAAAATATGTAGCAAAAACTATTATGGTAGCAGCTCTTGAACTAATTTTGTGTTTGAAAGAAGTATATATGTTGCCTCGGAAGCACAATTTGAAAAAACTATAATATGAAATTTCTATACAATAACTTGCTGAATGCTGAAAAGATTTTTACAACCACTTAATAGGATAAAGGTTAGAGATACCCGTAAGATGTTATAATCTGGAAATAATAGCGAAGAAAGGGAATGTAATGTAACCAAATTATTTTATCAAAGTATGCCAACGCGTTCCACATTCGATAGAAAGTGGAGTGGAAAATATTCAACGAATTAATCAACCAAATGGGAATTTTTGTTAACAGAGTAGCAATTATGATAATATCTCAAAGAAAAAATATTCAGGTGAAAGATATATTAAATACGATGCGCTACATTCTCATTTATATTGTCTATGTAAGTAAATTTGGGAACTGAATTTGTTATAGAAACAATTCGACATTGATATCAAATTGCATTTATTATAATTGTAGAAATCTAAAATAGTTGTTCATCGAATAGTGACAATATGGCGATCAAAAGTTTTACTGCAAAAAATAAATTGTGTATTATATTCCAATTGAAGCATGAAACAACATTTATTGAACCACAATTGCGAAATAGTATATTAAACAACAAGGTTTGAAAACTACTCTTTGCACACGAGCGTGTTAGAGAAAATATAATGAAAGGCTGAATAAATGGATATTAAGAAATCACTAATAAATCAGCCTTAGATTTCCTCAGGTTTTGTTAAGGATTAGCGGAGCATTAAATGAGCGAGGTATATTTTGAAAATTAAACGAAGTTAAAACACTACACGAACAATATAATATAACAAAACAATAAGATCACAAGATCAACTTTAGCAAAACTAATACAAATGAATTATAGTGAACGATTAAAATATATTAACAAGTCAAATCAGCTTGGTCGTATCGCAAGTACTCTGGGGCACTGGCGATGCCTATCTGACATAGCAGATGCATACACTTTGTTTACAAATAATACGATGTGACGTCCTTCAAACCATTACGTCACTTATACTCTGAATGTTTTCTTCAATACATTAGTGGCATTTCGTAAATTTCGATAGAGGTTCGTTTTCGAGCCAACAAGCGCGACAAATTGATAGACTGAGCCGAACGCGAGGTCCAGAAGTCGAACGAATGTGCAAAGAGGTTTTCAAACGAGTTTTCTACTAGTTGGAACTCGGCCAGCTTGAAACATTGCAGAATTTCGACGTTGTTGGAAGAGTACCAAAAAAATCATAGTGAACAAGAGATGCGTGCGCAAAAGATGATATATCCGTGCGTAAAGTGTTTTTCTCACGGCGTGTGCAAAGTATCTCTTTCGGAGCGAGTTTTCGATGCGCAAAACCTCATTTTTCGAGGCAGTTGTATAAAAAATTAATTATGTATTATGCTTCAATTAAAGCTTAAAATACACTGATTGAAACAATTACGATGAATAAATTGTGTATTATGCTTCAATGAAAGCATAAAACTACATTTATTGGAACACAATATCTTGAAATAATAAAAATGAATAGAGATTTCAATAACTCAATGAAGGATATCTTTGTATTGAAAAATCCATATTTTTATTTGAACTAATGAAATTGTGTACCACAATTGATGATTGAGATTATTGAATAATTACATTAGTTTTGTTAGATGAAAGTTTAAATAAATGAAAAATAATATGATTCAATCTAAAAAAAAGTTATTGAAATTAAGACGAATCTGAATAGTCAACATTTAAATGTTATAGGTTATAGTTATATAAATATAATAATCTTAATATAATTAATGTACGAAGTTTTAGGAACATATGAAGGGGGCAAGAAATATTTAAATGCTGTTAAAGAGCTGTAGAAAATTAGAGAAAATAAAATTAAAATGGGGGGACTACTGTCACGTAGTTTCGTTTCATTAAAGGGATTGCGACAGGGCTGTTCTTTGTCACCTACCCTATTCAATAGATATGTACAAGAAGTTCTGAAGAAAGGGATGCCCAAATGCAAACCGATGGGAGTACCAGTTGACGAAGGCTTCTTACACACTCTCTTGTTCGCTGACGATCAGGTGGTTATATTCACCAACAAGGACGACATCAACTATATGATGCGAAAATTAATAAAATGCTACCAAAAATGGAGTTTAAATGTAAATATGGACAAAACCATGTATCTGGTAGTAGGAAACAATGAAGTTGAGGATCTAAATTTAGGAAATAGATATATAAAAGCCTGTGAGGAATATTAATATCTGGGAGTAAATATATCAAAAGAGGAAAATAGTCAACGGGAGATAGCCAACAGAGTGAGACAAGGAAAACAAGCAATTCAAAGATTAAATTCTCTACTGCGGTCCAAAGAAATAGAGAAGAGTACAAAAAGAAGAATATATAGTGCAATCCTGGAGAGCATTCTAACATATGGGTCGGAAGTGTTGGAGATAACAGAAAAAAATAAAGAAAGAGTAACTGCAGTAGAAATGGACTTCCTCAGACGGAGTTCCCGAAGATTTAGACTAGAACATGTGATATCCGAAGAGAAATGGAAATAGAGGGTACTGTAATAGATAAGACCGAAACAAAAAGACTGCTGTGGTACGGCCACTTAAAAAGAATGCAACCGGAAAGATGGCCACAAAAGATTTATGAATGGTTCCCGAACGACCGAAGAAGGAAAAGAGGACACCCCTGCAAAACCTGGAGAATAGAGGTAATTCACGCCTTGTAGACCGAGGATTGGCAAGACAGTGACAGATGGCGAGTGGGCTGCGGGACACGGCGCTGAAGCTGTAAATTTTGACTCGCTTATATATATATATATATATATATATATATATATATAATATATATATATATATTATATATATAATATATATATATATATATATATATATATATATATATATATATAATATATATATATATATATATATATATACCGTACTCTACCCGAATTCCGTCACTTTAAGGCCCTTAGTATCCATGGACTGACTTTTGGAACGAACTATAATGTTTTGTGCTGATATTCTGAGTTATTTTTGACATATGATGAATTTTTGGGCATTTAGTAAACTTTTTTAATTCTGTGAATTTAAAAAAATCTATTGTTTCAAAATGAAATAAAAAGGTTGTGGATGCGGAATTTCTAATTCCGACATAGTGCATACCTAAAAGCCGACATAGTTTCGACCTGAATTCCGTCATATGATAAATTCGATGCTGAAAATAAAATGTTGCAAATATAAATACCTTTTATTAATGAACAAATTTGGTTTTAACTTCGACACAAAAATAAATTAACTTATTAAGTATGTAGGTACATGTTGATATTACTAAATATTCTTAGGACGGCCTTAGTATGTAAATTATTCGAGAATAATGGCACAGTTATACCGAAAATTGATATTGTATTAATCGAAAATAAAATCGTCAATCTTGAAATATCCCCTTGAGTTAATTCGTACTGGTTGCTTAATTTTACATTTAATCTTGTCGATATCATAGAGTAGAACCAATTTCTCACTTGTTCCTCTTCTTTTCGATAGCTTCTGGGTAGTACGCTCAGAGATTTCCGGATGGCGATTCAGAAATGCTTTGTACCAATGAATCTGGGGGCGATTATCTGGGAATGGGTTTGGTCTTTTCAGTTCCTTCATTAAGTTCTGAACACTGTCACATAAAAGTACCTTGGTGACAGGAAACATACATTTATGTTCGTTTAGAATCCAGTTCACCAGAATTTTCTCATCTTGATATGAAAGTATAGAGGGTGCGCCGACTTGACAGTGTACTGGATATCTTCCATGAATTTTGTCGGAAAGTATAGTTCTAGGTATTCCAAAACTTTTGCTTGCTTTCTTGATGCTTATGCCACCACGAAAAGCTTGAATTGCTGATTCAAGGTTATCTTCTGAATACTTTTTATTCTTTTGACGCTCCATTTTTCTGAAATTGGAATGAACACATATCTGACGTCTAGCATCAGCACAATATAGAATAATTGTATGACTGTAGTTAGATCTATCTATCTCTGTAAGACAGTAGCTCAGAAGTTGCTCAATCGCTGTGGTGGAAACTCAGAATCCAGAAAGCCGTCATTGCCGTAACCTGAATTCCAACACCAACTACAATAACCTATTATGAATGAATAGAGCAGAAAAAGCATATACGGAATTCGAAAATTGAAAAATTTGATCCATTGTGAACTTGATCATCCTATATTTTTTTATTTAAGAAAGTTGTGGGTATGGAAAAAAACTGAACTAAAAAAAAATTGATACTAACCAGAACTCCGTCATCCCCATTTCGTTACAGCCGAAAGCCTCCATAGCCTCATAACCTGAATCCGACACCTATGTGTAAGGCACATTTTGAAAGAAAATAGCTCAGAAAGCCTATGACGGAATTCAGAATTAGAAAATATGATCAAATGTGATACCTACCGATATATTCTTTTCGATTCTTGATAAATGCAAGTGCGAAAAAAAACCAACTTGAATGGACCTTTTTTAATTCGGAATTCCGTCACCCCTGTCGTTTTCCGGTTTCAGTGCTTTTTTTAGACCCAAATCCCGTCACCCCTTTTTTTATGAAAAATATCGAAAAAAAAACAAAATATTTGTGAAAAACTCATCTATGGACACTAATTCAGTGGAAAATATGAATGGTTTGTATGATATCATGATGGAGTACCTAAAAACTTGGATTGGATAAGTTCATGCAAGTGGCTTACCTTATAAGGAAACAAGACGTTTTTCTTGAACAGCTGGAGTGCAACTGAAAGGAATTTTCCCGCGCTGCTATTCTTCAGCCAATATAACTGATGTACACTCACAGTATTGCCAGATGTCTGAGTGAGCAGACTGAGTATTTTTTTCTGAGCTCGATAATAGGATTAGCTTAGTAATTCAAGAAAAGAATCAAAAGTGACGGATTTCGGGTGGGGTCGGAATTCGGGTCGAGTACGGTATATATATATATATATATATATATATATATATATATATATATATATATATATATATATATATATATATATATATATATATATATATAAATAATTAATGAATCAATATACTTAAATTTCGAAGAAATAATGCAATGAATGACTTCCCGTTAAGATGAAGAATAAATTATCCACTGAGGTCTAAATGGTTGAGCAACAGAAGATAACGGGTTCGAATCCAAGCTAAGATATGCATGTTGTGAATGTTCATGAGTTTTAGAGGCGAAAAATTTTTCTTGGTAATGTACCAGTTTAATAGCCGAATGGCCGTCCGGAACCAGCTTAAAACTGTAGCTCTATCGAGTTATTAAAAAAAGATAGAGAATGGGATTTTAAACCAAAATTAGAATTTAATGTTTCAATTGCTCCTTTTTGGAAAAACGAATAAACGCTTAATGCCCGATTTCACCAACGAGATGTGAGGAAGTTCCTAACTAAGTAATTCCTACGCTAGGAAATACCTATACCCGATACTCACCTAAATCGGATTTCACCAACCTAAGAAATCCTTAGTTAAGAAATACCTTGTTAAAAACATGATTTGGAAAGTTTTGTACATATAATTGAATCGGTGATTGTTGAAAGGGTACTAAGTCCATTTTTCATTGAAATTGTATTTTATATGGGTTTCTATACCAAATTATATCCCCGACCGTTTGGTGTTGAAAGGAATCAAGTCCCATTCTAGGGAGCATTAATAATACGAGTTGAAAGGTGCTAAGTCGCGGACTTAGTTCCATTCAACTCTGAATAGGAGGTTGAAGATGAATAATTTGTCGTGTTTTTGCTTCATAAGTAGGTACTTGTTTATCATTTGGTATGTTTGTGAGAATTATTTCCCGATTCTATGTGTTATTTCTCCAATAAAGTGTATTAGTTTAATCATAACTACTTAATTTTGTTTTACTGATTGTTGAATGGAACTAAGTCCTTGCTTTAAAAAAATAATAAAAAATACAAAAATTGGAAATAATGATAATTTCTCTGTGGATAAATGATTCCTCACCCATTTACTTTTATTACGCTGACTGCATGTATCAATGAAATGATATAAATAACTTTTAAACATATTTTTTCAATTTACTCAAAACTTTCATTTTTGGACTTAGTACCCTTTCAACAATCACCGAATCAATTGGTGCCACTGTTCAATACTAGACTATAAATTTGACAAAGGATAGTAAGAAGAGAAAAAATTATAGAAATATAATAATTTTATTAAATCAATTTGAGGTTAAGCATTTCCTAAATACTCTAGTTCTAGGCAGACCTAACGTTAGGTATTTCCTATCGTCTTTAGGCATCAGTTAATGCGTGGTGAAACGCAAATTGCACTTAGGAATTCCTAAATCCCATTTAAGTATTGCCTAACTTTAGGAATTAGTTGGTGAAATCGGGCATTAGAGTGTCTGTTTATTGTATTCACAAACGATTTCAATCAGAGCTACCGCCTAGTACCACTTCCATTCAAAATGATATATGCGCATGCCGAATTTGGAATATTGCCATGGGGAATTATAAAAATTTAAATATTACTGTGAGAAAATGCAATAAAATTTTTATATCTTTTCAGACATTAAAAAATCAGTATTCTATATGATTTATATTTAAACACTAACGGTAATTTAACTCCTTTATTTCTTAAGAAAAACGGAACACCCTCGAACCTTTGCAAGAATCTATATTTGAGCTAATTTATATTATGTTCTTGCACAGTTTGTTTCACAGCAAATATTTTAAAGTAAGAGAATGTAAAGGGTACTCATACCATTCCTATCTCAAGTAAAAGTAACTGTGAGGTGGGCGGGCTGCTTTGAATTATATGAAAGAACTTTTTCAGTCAGATCATAGGATACACTTGTACGTACAATTGATTTAAATCAAAACATGAATCATTAAAAAATGATTGATCAAATTAAATTAAATAGTGTCGGATACTAAATGCTGAATGTCAATTATAGAAGATAAATGTAGACGAGAAACAATTATGGTAATGGTAAAAAACACAAGTTGAATACAAGGAACACCTAGCTATAGAATCCCCAATAGTTTTTTCAAGTTTTCCGAATGTAGACAACACAAGACATTGCATTGCTCTTAAATAACAATACCATTTACCTGCAATAATTGATTCTAATGAAGTGGCAGCACAAGTTTTTTTCGAACAGAATAATTTAAATCAAGACAACAATGCCAGTCAAAGAAATTATTGAAGGCAGAACCGGACTGAGTAGTAGTAATAATATACTTATTTGAAGAAAGGAATAATGAAATCAGTTAATAGTTGTTCAATCAATTAGTAGAAAATATAAAAGTAAATAAATATAATACTAAGATGTACCTAATCAACAACCTTTATACCAGTAATTGAGTGAACCAGTCATTTTCCAATACTACTTGTATATAGTCTTGCTTCTTTCATGCGTAACACAGAAATTGTTCAGTTTATATCTTCAAGCTACCAAGAAATTAGAACGTCAACGCAAGAGAGAAGGTGGTACCGGTACCATCACACAACTCCACATTTTAATGATGGTCAGTATCAGCGAAAACTTCGTGTATCATGTATTTAACAAGCTGATATTTAGTTTACTCTGTATTTTGTGAGAGACTTTTTAGAACTGAAGATAGTAAAATACTTCAGAAATGTTACAAGGAAATTGTTATTTTTTTATTCGAAGCATAATATTGTTACTGGTAGTGTATGAAGGTGTAGTTTGTGACAAACATAATATAGGAGATATTCATGGAAGATATGAATTTCAAAATAGTGTACACACTGAGTTGAATGAATATAAAAGTCCATTAAATCATTCATCAATTAACAACACAGCGAGTTTTCACAGAGGAGGCAATGCAGCAGTTTCAATAGCAGGTAAATAGTTTTACATTTCTTCTGTAATACCTTTGCCTTTACTCAAAGTCACCTAAATATATTTTATCAATATTGAATCATGTAACACTTCAAAACTTCGGCACTAGTGTAATTTTTTTCAATTTTATCACGTAAATACATATGATAAAACCCTACATTTCATACAATTTTTATTGTGGCATTATATTTTATCTATGGCACATGATTTTGTCAATCGTTATATATTTCAATATACCAAATTAACTGACCTACTATTTCTCATCAGTTACAACAAGAACAATGAGCGTGACACTACTTAATAAAAGCAAAAAAAGGACCTCCTATAAATAAAAACATATATAAAAATTTTATTGCAGAGTAAATCTCTCACTACATTGAGTTCTGAATTAATTTGAATCTAATATTAATTATAATGAATGCAAAATTCGCGTAAGTTCAATTATAACTAATTTTCATAGATCAGAGAATCAGTAAGCTGCAGTCGAAATCAAAAATATTAAGACTATAATTATAACATTTTTTACTACCAAACCTTCTAAGCAAATCAGCAATAATATAATGTGAGTTTGTTATATACATAGTTAACGTAGCTTCAAGCAAAGGAAATCGATTAAAGCAAAATCCGTTGAACAAGAGATGTCTATTCGTGGCCATGGTGACTTTTGTACATATTTATTCGAATGAAAGAAATATATTTTATAGGTTACAGACTAGATTTAATCTCCTTTTGAGATATATTAAAATGTGTTTCTTTCTATATATTGGTTTGATGTAAAGAACATTACAAATTTGAAGGATATATATGATGGCGGGAATTATTTTCCTTAACCACCGCCATTGTTTTCATGGTGCTCACCTTCATTGGCACTCCAAATTGATTTAGACGCAGTAAAGTGTGGGAGTGGT
>JARQZK010005140.1:355000-366507 GCA_030704885.1 Cynegetis impunctata | reverse complement strand
AAAAAGAATTTGAGACAAAATATAGAACAAAATAATGAAAGAATTTGGAGACAACCAAATTTTCCATTGACAGTTACAAAATTTTCAACGCTTTTCCTGTTTGAGAAAAGAAGGTTCTGCCTCTTTAAGGACACCAGCTTTCTTCTCAACACTGATTTCCAAAAAAATCTGATAATATCTTTCGTGGTTCCCATGGCATTTCGAATTTCAGGAAGAGTGTTGAGATCATTGATTACCAGGTTCAGTTTGTGGGACGAGCAATGAAAGAACAAAGCTTTCGTGTATTTTTTGCGTAGAATTACATGTACCCCGGAGTCTTTTTCGGACATTGTCGAACAATGGTCAAATCCAAAACCGACGCATTTATTTGGATTAGGGACTTTTTTTGAAACTCATCGATACTATATGCAATAGATTTCACATCCACACCTTTCAGCTCAACAAATCCGACAAACATTTTTTGGACTTCGTTGGTTTCCTCATCAAAATATCGCGCCCTATCGATAATTGATCAGTGCCAGAAATGTCAGCTGTTCATTTTGAATATCAACCGATCGATAGCTTGCATTCTTTTTCCCATGCTCAATGTGTTTCTTCAAAGCCAAATCTCTCGCGTCAATTCGCAGCTTGTATAAGTCCTCGAGAATACCTTCGCCATAATGTATACCTCTCAGAGCTAAATCATGCGACCCGCAAAATGTAATGAAGGAAATGATAGATGTTATAATTTTTCGGTTTTCTTCAATAATACCCGTAGAGTATTTGTTGAGTTGCACATCTACAGGCACACTTCCGAGAAATTATTTATCAGCTTCCAGGGCCGCCTTATGGAAGTGGGTTTCCATTTGCTTCTTGCACTGCTCGTGAACATCTTTGAACTTACTAAATGGCCTTATGATAAATGATTCCAATAGGCCTCTAAAAGAGCTTGGATTTGGCGGAAACAATATTTACAAAAGGATCCTATTTGGAGCCTGCAAGAAGTCAACCATGGAGAGTACGTTGCCAACCAGGAGTAATTATATTTTCTCCTTAAATGTTTGGCGTCTTCCGCAAAATTGTGTGTCGCAGAAGGGGACCAACAGTTTTCCAGCAATTCCTTCTTCTTTTCGGTTGATAACAACGATGCTCGACCGATGTCATTTTCGTTGCAGTCATCTATTGAAGAATCGGGATCCAAGTCCAGATCCATCATTAGGACTTGTGCCTATAGTCCGGAACTAGTTTCTGAGACTGAGTATCTTCCGTTGTGGTAACCGACCTAGAATCATGCGATATTGTTTCCATTTTGTTCTTTTTCTTTTTGAACATTTTCATCCTGCTTCTTCGGCTAGCCTTTTATAAATTCACTGTGAAACAATATATTTCATATAGGTAGGTAGAAGAATGATAACTGCAAAATCTGTTCCCTTTTATATACCATACGAAAATTTTTGAATCACTATATCCAATCTAATTCCAGTTGGTGCAAAGCAAATTAACTTCAAAGTTGAAAAATCTGTACTAAATATTGTTTATTTTGATGGGTATCAAAGCAAACAACTTTTAGTATAGGTTTTTCAACTTTTATAGCCTATCGAACAAACAAACAAAATCTAACTACCTACACAGTTTATAGCAATGCTGGCTATAACGATAGCCAATCAACGTAAAGAATGATTCGACAAAAGATTAAAATTATGGACACCGCGAATGCTCTCGTTGGACTTTGTTTTAACTCCGACTTAGGACTTTGATTTCTTTGCTTTTGGCTACATGAATCTCTAGGGGGGGGGCAACTGCCCCTACCTGCCCCCTCCCCCTCGGCGACGCCCTTGATATATATATATATATATATATATATATATATATATATATATATATATATATATATATATATATATATATGTATATATATTTATATTTAATTTGGTTATTGACTGTCAAGTAATGTTTAATTAATGAATTATTGGGATATCAGTTATAAAATTTAAAATTCACCGCTACCATAATCTCTTCAATTTGGTGGTACAATTTTATGCATAATTGGTTATTCTTGTTTATAGAAAACAGTAATTTGATTATATACATTCAAAGACGTTCACAATCAAAACTTAACAGTTGGAAGATTTAACAAAAGACGTGACACGTGACTTGAAAATTTGTTGTATATCTTATATTACCAACATAGATTTAGTTCCAGCGTTCGCTGCCAACATCAGTTCCTACTTCCACTATGATGTATTTTATAGTAGTTGTTAAATCAGAAAATTGTAGTTGATATCATTGTTCATTTATGTGACTTTTTTTGGTTTGTACCTAACTGTTATAGCAAGAAAGAATACATATTATTGAGACTCTGTGTGTCTGTTTTTTATTCATTGTATTATCCGTAAGTTGAATGGCCACCATTTCTAGAAACAACCGTTTTCTGTAATTGTTGTACTTTTTACTGAAAACAATAACAGAAAACGGTTGTTTCTAGAAATGGTGGCCATTCAACTTACGGATAATATAATGAATAAAAACACAGACACACAGAATCTCAATAATATGTATTCTTTCTTGTTATACCAGTTAAAAACCAAAAAAAGTCACTCGAATGAACAATGATATCAACTAATATCTGGAATCATATTAACTACAATTTTCTGATTTAACAACTTCTATAAAATACATCATAGTGGAAGTAGGAACTGATGTTGGCAGCGAACGCTGAAACTATATCTATGTTGGTAATAGGTATAAGATATACAAAAAATTTTTAAATCATGTGTTACGTCTTTTGTTAAATCTTCTAACTTTCAAGTTTTGATTGTGAACGTCTTTGAATGTATATAATCAAATTACTGTTTTCTATAAACAAGAATAACCAATTATGCATAAAACTGTACCACCAAATTGGTGAGATTATGGTAGCAGTGAATTTCAAATTTTATAACCTCACTTAATGTAAGTTAGAAACAAATACTTATAGTAATTCCATTGCATTGCTCCATCATACTTTCCAGGCAATAAATAAGCCGAAAGCTTGAACGTTTTAAAGGGTATTATCATTTGGACCTTACCTGACTGATATCCCAATAATTCATTAATTAAATATATATATATATATATATATATATATATATATATATATATATATATATATATACATATATTTATAAATCTATGTGTGTGTGTTTATATGAAATATATGGAATTATTACCCCTCTCGGATGCAGTCGGCGACAAGTAACAGAGGAATATAAAAGATATGTAAGAGAAATGAGGGCCATGATTAATAGCCGATACCTTTGTTTCGGCTGATGCGGTGGAGTGCGAAAAAAACCGTCCACTGACCAGCGGCGCTCGAGTAGGTGTCCGGGCGTCAAAGGGGGGATGAGGGAGCAAAACGAGGGAGGCTAACGTGAGGGAATGAGACATTGCCGGGAGGGGGGTGTCGGTGCCCATTAATACTCCCGATATTGAATGATGTATCATTGGGCCATAAAAACCCAGGAAATGTGATATGGGAGAGCGGCCTGCATACACTACAGAAACTAAATTACTGGATTTTTCGAAATGAAAAATAACAAATAGCCCGGCTTACTCCCTCTCTGACGATATGATGGCCATAATTTATACTCCGCGCTCTGCCGTATATGCTACACCGATGAACATTTATTTTCATTTTTATTATCGGGAGATTAAAATTGTTGCAGTACATAGAGTCATTTGAATATTTGGAGGATTTGCTATCTATTTTTGACGGAATGAGCCCCTCAGATATGGACCTCCAAATAGAGCGCTGAATTGCAATTGCTGTGTCAGTTATTTTTATCGATTGACGCTTGTTGGAATTGAATCGTTTATTAACATAAGAATAATTACTCCTGCAACAAAACATCTTTCGTCTTTATTATCAAATAATATCACCAGTCAAACAAAGAAATTGAGTTGTGAGGAAAACTGATGAGAGAGATAAATTTAGCGCTGTTTTTGAAAGAATCAGAATTATAATGTACACACACACACACACACACACATATATATATATATATATACAAGGGACCCAAAGCTACGTAATCGGTCCATCATTTTTTTGTCATTGAAGCTATCGATATGAAAATTTCAGGGCAAATATGATCTGACTAAGTCTATTTTTCAAAATTATTTCGAATAAAAACGCATTTCCGGTTTTGCCGGAAGTGATGTCAACTTTGTTATTTCAAATGGAATACCCTGTATATCTTTTGATTTCCGAATTTCTTATGTAATTTATAATAAAATTGTTTTACCATTCTTCATACCTAAAATGAACAGTTTTCGAGTTATTGATTTTTTTCGTAAAATTTTGACAGTTGCGTCTTCAACAAAAATAGACTCTAACTTCTTTGTTAGTAGATCTCTTGGTATGCGATTTGGATTTTTGTAACGTTGAAACATTATTCCATTTATTCCTTGTCAAAATTTTCTGTATTTTTAACTAATTACTTGATAAAGGGTGAAGTTGGCAAATTTCAAACGTTAATAACTTTCTTATTTCAAATGGAATGCTATGCATATTTTTGCATTATTAAATTTGCTATTAAACTACCATTTGATTTATGTAACCATTCCCTATACCTAAAGTTGATAATAACAAAGATATTTCACAATTTTGTAACAATTTATATATCAACACACCTGAGAAATCGACTAGCGAGTTTTGACTTATCCATGGATACCAATTACAAAAATTATTTGTAATCTCATTGTGTCACCTTTTCTAGTATTTGTTCAGTTAAAATGGATTTTACGCG
The DNA here is from genome assembly GCA_030704885.1 of Cynegetis impunctata. Lineage (NCBI taxonomy): Eukaryota > Metazoa > Arthropoda > Insecta > Coleoptera > Coccinellidae > Cynegetis > Cynegetis impunctata. The sequence continues at coordinate 361,744 of JARQZK010005140.1, read as the reverse complement.
ACAAGAAATGATGAATAAATGATTAACTGTATTGGAGAAGCGGATCGAAACGTTCTGCTAGCTAGTAGAATTTATCATCAAAAATATCCTGAATCAAGAATGCCCCAAGTGATTTCATTTCAAAAATTGAGGGATAGATTTTAATCAACCGGTAATATTTCTTACAATAAACAAGGATTGTTTGGCAGGAAAATTGATGAAGACCATGAATTAGAAGTTCTTTTGACGATAGAAGAAAATCCTTTTTTGAGTACTCGGGAGATCGCAAGAGATACTGGTCTATCGCAAAGCAGTGTGAATCGCATTATTTTAAATCATAAATTCCACCCGTGCCATATAGAACTTCATCAGGAACTTTATGACGATGATTTTCGGCAAACAGTAGATTTTTCAAATAGAATGCTTGAAATGGTGCATGCTGACGGCAACTTCTTGAGCGGCATTTAATTTTCGGATGAAGCTACATTCAAGAGTAATGGCTGTGTTGATAGGCACAATTTGCACTACTATGCGACTCATAACCCATATTGGCTGAGAACAATGGATCACCAAAATAGGTGGTCATTCAACGTTTGGTGGGGTACTATTGGAGGTCGTGTTGTCGGTCCATAAATACTTAGAATTTCTACAAGCCGATCTCCCATTGCTACTCGAAGACGTAGACCCACATACCAGAGCGAAAATGTGGAGTCAGCATGATGGTGCTCCTATTCATTATAGCCGTATCGTGCGGCAGTTTTTGAATCAGAGTTATGCTAACCGTTGGATAGGAAGAGGAGGAGCTATTGCTTGGCCAGCTCGCTCGCCAGATCTGACAGCTATTGATTTTTTTCTTCGGGGGTATGTAAAGGAAAAAGTTTACAGAGAACGACCAACTTTAATAAGCATTGATTTCTTTCTGTAAATAAATAAAAATTGACGTTGAAATGTATTATTTGGAGTAACTGTTGGATTATGTGAATGTACTCCTCTTCACCAAAATGATAATGTTAAACTTGACATTGCAAGTTGACATCAGTCTCTACAAACATTATGTTGTTTATAAACAACAATAATTATTGAATATTAACGTTTTAGAATTACTATGTGTTCAAAATCTTTTCGGATATCAGCATTAGGTGCTACAAACCTAATGAACAGAAAAGGTGGCACAATCAAATTTTAAACAATTTTTGTAATTTGTATCCATGGATACGTCAAAATAACACGCTAGTCTATTTCTCAGGTGTGTTGATATATAAATTATTACAAAATTGTGGAATATCTTTGTTATTATCAACTTCAGGTATAGGGAATGGTTAAATAAATCGAAAGGTAATTTAATAGCAAATTTAATAATGCCAAAAAAACATAGCATTCCATTTGAAATAAGAAAGTTATAAACTTTTGAAATTTGTCAACTTCACCCTAGATTTTATAAAGTAATTAGTTAGAAATACGGAAAATTTTGACAAATGAATGGAATAATGTTTCAACGTTACAAAAATCCAAACCGCATACCAATAGACCAACTAACAAAGAAGTTATAGCCTATTTTTGTTGGAGACGCAACTGTCAAAATTTTACGAAAAAAATCAATAACTCGAAAACTGTTCATTTTAGGTATAAGGAATGGTATAAATATTTTATTATAAATTACATAAGAAATTCGAAAACCAAAAGATATACAGGGTATTCCATTCGAAATAACAAAGTTCATATCACTTCCGGCAAAACCGAAAGTGCATTTTTCTTCAAAATAATTTTGAAGAATAGACTTAGTCAAATCATATTTGCCCTGAAAATTCCATATCGATAGCTTCAATGGCAAAACAATTATGGACCGATTACATAGCTCTGGGTCACCCTGTATATATATATATATATATATATATATATATATATATATATATATATATATATATATATATATATACATATTTATAAATTTAGGGTCATGTAGCGGCTGTTAGGTAATTTAAGATTAATTTTTCAACAGGAACGCAGCCAGTTCGATTTAAGAAATACTCTTTATTGGGATCTGACATGTCAGCTGGCGAACTCTGGCGGCCAGATGGATGAAGTTTTTATTTCCAACGTCAACATATGCAATTGCATGACAAGTTTTTGATTTCTTACAAATGAGGTTGCAAAAGGTGTATAATGGAAAGTGTTAATTTCACAAAACGTAAAATCAGCAAGTCTAGAGAGTGTTGTGGCGTTGTGATTCTGAAGCATATACAAATGCAAGTAGTAGCTTTCATCGGTTTCCGAAGCCAAACAATTATTTTGTATTGAGAGAAAATCATTTTGGAGAAAAGAAAAAGGTTGATTTATTGAAGGTATGGAAAATCAATCTGAATAAGAATCACACAACTCCTAGAATGACGGTGTGTTCTTTGCATTTAACAAAAGAAAATTACATTCTTCTAGGTAATTAATTCCTATGATTGAAACTCAGATTAGTTTCCTTTACTAATGAAAATTCCAGAAGCTGCAGCCAAAATATTCAAAATTGTTGGATCTGTGTTGCCTGGAAATATATTGGTACTATTAGAAAAAATTTTCACAGTGATATGTGGTACGATAAATATGTCTTCTCCGATCTTAGGAGATGACAAATTCATGGAAGATTAAGTGAAATGAGTAAAAAATTTATGCATATGATGCTTATTAGATTGAAGTTAGTTATAAGAAGAATACACACGGAATGAAAGAGTTTTTCTTTATATATTCATTATTAATACATCTTGATAGTCTTTTATCATGAAAACCACATTTGATAATATGAACATTATGATTTCTCATTGAGTTCAAGTAGTATAATACTAAATAAATGTTTTTCGTGAAATTTCGATTATATTTTGCCCAAAGTTATTCAGAAATAATTAATTTTTAGAGTGTGATAAGAAGGACGATTATAAACTTCCTGCATAAAAAAGCTCGAAATAATAGTTTCATATCACTATAAGAAATACAGTTGATTGGGACTAGGTCTTTTACACTTCAAATTAAATCATATCAAAATAGATAAGCAAAAATCAAGTAAAGTAAAGTTCGATACAGGTCTCGAATTCTCTTAATTTTTCCTACATTGTGTTATGAATTTGGATCTTTCCAGCCTATATTTCAGCTGGAGTAAATTTTCACCTACATAAAGCTCCACACTTTCATTCGAAACTAACATTGTTATAGGAAAAACTCGAAAAACTTTCAAATCTTTCATATAATTACAGGTAATTACAGACCATTAGCCCTCACTTCCGTTTTCTCCAAATTGTTTGAGACACTGGTGTCTCTAACAATTTTTTTACATAAACACTCCTTCTTTTCGAATAACCAATATGGGTTTCTTGAAAATAAGGGTACAGAAATTGCAGTAATAAAGTTTAGTAATCGGGTGATTCGGAGTTTGGACAACGGCGCATTTGTATCAGGTATGTTTGTAGACATAAAAAAGGCTTTTGATACACTCTCACATATTGTATTATTGGACAAACTCCATTGCGCGGGCGTTAGGGAAACAGTTCTAAAGTGGTTTCGAACTTTTTTGGCTAACCGCAAACAAAATGTTAGAGTAGGTGATGAACTTAGTAGGGAATTGACCCTTCAGAGTGGTGTTCCGCAGGGATCTATAATGTCTCCTACGCTTTTTTTAGTGTACATTAACGACCTTTGTAGCGCCACGTTGAATGGAAAAATTTTTACCTTTGCAGATGATACTGCCCTTTTTTATGCAGAACAGAACAAAGAAATCCTACAAATTAAAATGCAACAAGATCTCAATACTTTAACAAAATGGTTCTCTTTGAATAAGATTTGTGTAAATATAAAAAAAACTAATTATGTTAATTTTGCTACTCGTGGTTCATTCTCTTTTGAACATCCATTAATATTTCACGAACTTGACTGCAATATTAGAAATTGTGAATGTAATACAGTTGCGCAGGTTGACAACATCAAGTATTTGGGCTTAACGTTAGATCAAAATATGACTTGGAAATCACATATATTTAATATAAAACAAAAATTATATTCTTCGTTACCCAAGCTTTATCTTTTAAGAGAAATTCTGCCAACACATATCTTAGAAACTATATACCTATCACTCTTTCAATCTGTGATAGTGTACTCAATAAGTGTGTGGGGGGGAGCATATAAGACCAACTTATATCCTCTGGTGGTACTACAAAAATGCTTATTAAGGGTAATTTTAAAAAAGAAAAGAACACATCCTTCACAGCCATTGTTTGAGCTTTTAAATGTGCTAAATATTGATGCACTCTATAGATTAAACTGCGGAATTGCAGTATTCAAATACAGACATTTACTAAATATGCATATTCTAATGAGTACTAGAGGTTTTCAAAAATTCCAGTTGCCTAGAGTTAGGCTTACCCTGGCATTAAATTCTTTCTACTACCAGGGACCTAAAATCTTTAACTTAATAGAGATTCCAAGCACAACAAATAATTTTAATGATATAAAGCGCATAATAAAAAGTAAAACTGAAAATAATTACTCCTAAACTTCTTCCATTGTTTTTGGTGTCCAAAAGTTATTTAATTATACAATTCCTCTTTTGTTTATGTATTTTATCTTTTTTTGTTTCTGATATCTTTTTTTTTTTCATTACCTTGGTTTAAAGTTAAGGTTAACTCATCTCTTGTTAATGTTAATTCGCTGCACACGGGCTGTTTTGGCCTTGCAGGGACATGATTTATAAACATATTTTTTATTTTTATCTTAAATACATTATCTAAGAGCATTGTAAAAACATTGTAATACTAAACATTTAGTGAATAAATTTGATTTGATTTGATTTGATAATTCGTGTTGAAAGTTGGTTTTAAGACGCCATGTTTTGACGTTCTTTCGGAATTGCTTTGTTCCTTCTTCAGTCACTCTACAATGTGATAACAAAAATTCATCAATATTAAATAGAATCTACAAGAATCTCAACCAACCATGTCTGTGAGATTAACAATCGTAATTCTATATATTCCAACATAGGACAATTAAACACCACTTACATTCCTAAAATTTTTCAATAGTTTTTTTTTAAATTCTGTGTGAATTTAAAAAAATCATCATTTCGTCATGAAAACTATGAATATATAACATGATCATTAGAATTTGAAAAAAAAATTTTCAATATAGATACTGCAACACACATCGCATTCCACTGGAAACATGACACATGTCATAAAGACGAAATTCTCGACGAAAATATAAACTGTATGATTGAACAATATATACAGATTTTTTGATGCGTAACACAACAAATTAGAACGTTCTTCTAAATGAAGAATAAGAAACAACAGATATGATATTCATTTGAGTTTATATGTATATATCAGGGGCGGCTAGTCAAAGGAGGCTAAGGAGGCTAAGCCTCCTCAATAATATTCCGTGTATCACTAATATATTTTATTGAATAGTCAGCATTCAGCATATTCATATTAATCAAGATCATATTATTTTATGCACCTACCTTCCTTTCAACCTACATTATATAATATAATTTATTAATAACGATAGAAGGTATTTACATTTACTGCATTTCATTCAATTCAAGATTTGTGGCAACGCTGCGGAGGCATGGAAAGGTATAGTCTCAACGTTCATTATGCCTGCCATAGAAAGGCAAACAACGGTGCAAATACTCCGAATGAATACTTCATTGCAATAGAAAAGCAAAACACATGTAAATGGCAACACGGATAGGAACCCAGTCTTATACAATGTCGACCAATCACAACTATAGAATTTCGCGTGACATCGAGTGAATTCGTTGGAAAGCATTAATTGAATCATACGTAGTGTGATCGTAGTGTCTAATGGCCGCCGAAAACAGCAGCGTGTTTACTTATATTGCTCGCGTATTGTTTCAAAATGAGTTTGGTTACTGAAGTTAATTCCAAAAATTTCAATGGTGACTTAGTGGAATATTTGTTATCCCATAACTTTAGTGCACTAAGTTATGAGGATAAAGTTTTGATAAAAACATTGCGACCTACCCCTGAATTAAACAATTTGGTGCAGCGTAACAGACAACAAAACCGCGGTTTTAATACAAGGAATTATGAGAGACATCCTTGCCTAACCGGATCACAGGTAAAAAATAAATTATTTTGTTGGCAGAGTTTACTTTTTACTAGTGAAAATGTCTCTGTTTGGGGCCGCTTAGGATTTGGGGATTTAAATCTATACCTAGTTGAAAGTGAGGAATTTTTCACCGATAAAGTAACTTCAAATACAGCACGCGGATTAATATCTTACTTACAAGATAAGGAATTTATATATTTTTTAAACATCTTTAAATTAATTTTTGAACAAACAGAAATAGTTTTTCAAATCTTACAGCACAAGTTTCCAGATGTAATTTACTCACGAAATCGGCTCAAGTTTCTTTTGGAAAAAATTTCAGAATTTCGTGCAGAAGTTTATTTTAAAAAACTATTTTTTGTTTTTCAAACTACTGATAATACGACTCAATTTAGCCCAAAACGAAAGAAATTCAGTTACGCAGATATGGAGCTTCACTATAAGCAAATATTTTATGAAGTTTTGGATACTATTAGGGGGCAAATAGAAATAAGGATCTCTGATTTGAAAGAACTGCATTTCTTCGACTTACTCAATAAAAATTTGTTTACCGGATTTTCGGCTAATTTTCCAAATAACCTTTTGGAAAATTTATGTCAAAAATACACTTTTTTTGATAAGGTGGCCATAAAAAGTAAACTGTGTGTTGTTTATAAT
>JARQZK010005140.1:312500-352500 GCA_030704885.1 Cynegetis impunctata | reverse complement strand
AACATGAGGCATAATTCAGTCTTACTCTGCCCTGAACTGTCCGAAGCAGGACAAGTTTGATTTCTGAATGCAACTGATATTCTGTGTATGACGGTTATCATGGCTGCCGTTCATCCGCCTATGGTCGAGATGTGATGTATACATTTATATGTCAATTATTATTTTTAGTCAGTAAGCATCCCGAAGAGTGGTACTGCTAGGTTTAATTAGTTATTATATTGGTTATATAATTTAGTTCTGTATTATCTATATATTACCCTCCGTAGGTGCTTTTTCACAAATGTTTTAAAAATCCCTTGTGTTATGATTATCAGTTTGAAGGAATTATTCAAACAACATGTTCTTAAAAGTTTCTCAGAAGGACAAAGAGGATGCTCGTTTTATAGGCCAAGCGCCAGAGCAAAAAGAGACGGTTCGTAATGCAATCTTCTACAGAACTGATTTGACTGTTGGAATATGTTCAGGGGTGTCTTCTGAATATAAATCCACGTTGGCGGCATGCGGGGGTGGTCGCGTCAGCCGCCATCTTGGAAACACGTTTCATCAAATATCTCGTGAACCGTGCATCATACGGAAAAAATATACAATTCTTTCTCGTAGATAATGAGATTCTCTTCAATTTTTATTCATAACTTCTTTCTTTACGTTGCATAGATTTTTATTTATAGCGCTCTAAACTTTTTTGAATTTGTTTATTGCCAAATATATAGTTAACGGTTGACGATACATGAAAAATGGTAATAACCAAATTTGTAGAACTTGAAATTCACTATTAATTTTATTTGAATTTTTTTTTCGTGAAATGTATACTTTAAGAACTATAGCCTAAATAAAACTTGCACCTCGTAAATTATCATACGAAATGTTGCTCGTTATCACACCATAAAATGGTACAAGGTGTGCAGAAATTATTAATTCTACTATTATTAGTAATAATTAATGTTAAAATAATATTATGTTTTTATTATATTATTTTATTTTATATTATATTATTCATAATATGCATTTATTTATTAATATTTTTTATGGTAAGGGAGTGACGGACTCCCAAATCCGTGATTATATTGATTGAGTTGAATAGTAAAAATAGTAATAATAATACTGAGAAGGAAAAGCTGGAGAAGGGGATAACAGAGTTAAATTGATGCAAATTATTTTTTGAAAAAAAAACGGACTAAAACAATTATTCTTATAAAAAAAAGTAGCACGTTATTTTATAAAGGAAGTCTCATTTGTTTCGAAAACTCATCGCCTTGCAGATCTCCGTCTTCTGCCTCCGTTATAATAAGTGCAGGAGACGGATCGAAATTTGAGTCTTCATCAATTTCGTCTTCGATGGCATCCACTGCATCAGGCACATTGTAGCATGTTTGTCCACTACAATAAGAACAAATAATTGAACATTTCAAGCCAGCTTTTCGGCATCCACAGGCAGCTCCGCAATTTTTAGCGCATTTGCAAGAAATTATTATTATTGAAGGTTGTGGAGTTGTTCTCCGAGAAAAACGTTGATCCAAACATCATTACTAATGCTGGAGAACGTTTTTTTATTGCGCTGTATGGAGGTGACGAATCGGAAGAGTCTATTAACTATTAACAAATGCTTCGGGAAATTGGCAAGTAAGACGAAGCTCAATCTATCACTACTACCTCCAACCCGAGATACGGCATGTTACCATTCCTTCAGAGTGTATCATCAGGTTCAAACTTGGCTTGGATTTTACCATGAACCGGGAAAATGGGGTTGGATGCGGACTTCAATCGGACTTGAACCTGTTCGAACTACTATGTCTCCCGCACCGTCAAGTTTACTAAAAATAATTTCTTGCAAATGCGCTAAAAATTACGGAGCTGCCTGTGGATGTCGAAAATCTGGCTTAAATTGTACAATTATTTGTTCTTATTGTAGTGGACAAACATGTTACAATGTGCCTGATGCAGTGGATGCCATCGAAGACGAAATTGATGAAGACTCAAATTTCGATCCATCTCCTGCATTTTTTATAACGGAGGCAGAAGACGGAGATCTGCAAGGCGATGAGTCTTCGAAACAAATGAGACTTCCTTCATAAAATAACGTGCTACTTTTTTCATAAAAATAAATGTTTTAGCCGGTTTTTTTTTCAAAAAAATAATTCGCATCAGTTTAACTCTGTTATCCCCTTCTCCAGCTTTGCCTTCTCATTATTATTATTATTATTTTTATTATTCAACTCAATCAATATAATCACGGATTTGGGAGTCCGTCACTCCCTTACCATAAAAAAAATTAATAAATAAATTCATATTATAAATAATATAAGTGATATAAAATAAAATGATATAATAAAAATATAATATTATTTTAACATTAATTATTATTAATAATAGTAGAATTAATAATTTCTGCACACCTTATGCCATTTTATGTGATAACGAGCAACATTTCGTATGATAATTTACGAGGTGCAAGTTTTATCAAGCTATAGCTCTTAAAGTATACATTTCACGGAAAAAAGTTTCGAATGGAATTTATAGTGAATTTCAAACTCTACAAAGTTGGTTATTACTATTTTTCATGTATCATCAACCGTGAACTATATATCTAGCAATAAACAAATTTTAAAATGTTTAGAGCGCCATAAATAAAAATCTATGCATTGTACAGAAAGAAGTTATGAATAAAAATTGAAGAGAATGCAATTATCTACGAAAATGAATTGTATGTATTTCCGTATGATGCACGGTTCACGAGATATTTGATGAAACGTGTTTTCCAAGATGGCGGCTGACGCGACCACCCCTGCATGACGCCAACGTGGATTTATATTCAGAAGACACCCCTGAACATATTCCAAATGTCAAATCAATTCTGTAGAAGATTGCAGGAGAAAAATACGCGGCGCCTGGGCTATTATTATTTTGTTATCATCACAAAACCACACTAGGGCCGTTCTTGTACCTTGCAGACACATCGCGACAAAGCGTGTTACAAACACGCAAAAAAAAATACAAAAAAAATATAACAAAAAATTTTGTTTTTCTTTATTCGATCTTTTCGTAAGATTCGTCCGTATAAGTTGTTCTAAGTGATCAAAAGCTGTGACTCAGTGTCCTTTTTTTAGTTTTCGCTAAAAAAGTTATTCAATTTTTTTAAACCGGAACATGTTGAAGTTCTACATCTTCTAATGTTTGAAGATAATGAAAGCAATCTAGATGTATATGAAGAATAAAGTTCAAACTTTAAAATGAAACATACTTGGATTAAGTTTCACTATATGAAAATAATAAGATACTTTATTTAGCATTAAAGGATAGTTGACATGTTTCGAGTAATGAACTCATTATCAAGATATATATCAGTCTTGATAATGAGTTCGTAACTCGATAGATGTCGACAATCCTTCAATGCTAAATACAGTATCTAATTATTTTTATATAGTGAAACTTAAGCCAAGTGTGTTTCATTTTGAAGTTTAAACTTTATTTTTTATGTTTTTACCAAATGATGTGTGAGAATTCAATCTAAGGTACATGAAGAATATGATGAGTCAGATTCTGAAGATCAAGTTGATAAAAGATCTGTAGATTCAGAAACCTATCATCAGATCAGTGATGATGAATACTCGGTATGTAAAGTTATTTTTTATGATAAAAGGTATTGGGAAATTTGTTATAGGTAAATATGGTACACAGTAGAAAAAAGAACCTCTTTTTGTTCCAAAAACTCGTCATCATAACATTTTGATTGAGTTAATGGATATAGTAGGACAGTAAACATAACTGGATTTTTGGAATTTATTCTTTAAAAAGTCATTCTCAATTTCTTAGTGCACTATATGAATCAAAACATCGAAAACGTTCTCGAAAGATTTGCTAGTGAAAAGAACTGCGAACCAGCAAACCTAGTAGAAATAAAGGCTTTTTGGCCCTACTTTATTTATCAGCGAAAGTAATTTGTGAAAATTGTCTCAATATTGGTGGAGACAATTAGACAAATTTCACAAATAACCTTCGAGTGATACATCTTTTTTTATGTATTGAAGGAGCGTACATAGTTTTTGGTTTTTAATTTAAACCACTCATGAAAAAACTTATTTTCAAAAACAAATATGAAATTGAATAAATCTATATCATGAGTATGTGTTAGTAAATCAAGCCAGAAAAGTAGTTCTCTTTGCAAATGTTTTAAGAATAAATTTAATTAATTGTTTGTTAACTGAAAAAGCAGTCTAAATGTGTATATGTATCTGGGACATACTACTTTATAGAAGACCACGCGTCCAGCGGAAGTACGAAGTGTTAATACGGGAAGAGAAAACTTTGTAGCCCTTTTCCAGTATATTATTCGCATGAAGGAGTGTGAGAGCAGAAAGCTAAAATTTATACCTATATGAGGTTTTATGAAAACATCAAATTAATTCTGAAAAAATGGGTTTCTTCTGAAGCCCTTCGCTATTTTGTTGAATCATTGCTTACGTTCATAATGCCAATGTCACAAGCATACAATTGACCTGATAGAAAAAAATTATATACTAAACGTATTATTTTTATTCGGGATTTTGGACTTTCGGCATTAGCAAACGACCTTGGCGGCCATCTTCAACTGGTTTCAGCAAACAAGATCAGGAGAAGGGCCGCACGTGGTTGTAAGCGGGCTTTACAGCAATGGATGTTGACTAGTCCAATCGGTCAAACTGTTTGCAAGAATCGAGATTTATAATAAACGTGGAAGGTTATTTTCGTAGCCGTGGAGGGTACACTTAGTGATCGCAGAGGCACGATTTCTCAGAAATACGAGACAAAATAATACCATGCACTGATAATAGAGGTATATTCTCTGAATAAAGAACAACATTCGATAACATTCAAACTTAAAATTCAAATGCATTACGGTCTAATTTCGACCACAGGGCGACCACTGGTTGAAGTTAAACTTCTCAGATGTCTTACTTCTGCGTCTCGATTCTTCAATAACACAGTAAAATTTTCAAAACTAACGAAATACATGTATCTATGGTCTAATGTTATTGAGTTCAAACTTCTGGGGCCGTTCAAGTATAACGTAAGCAGATTTATTACATTTATTTACCCCCTCCTACCCCTTGTCAGCAAAAGTAAGTGAAGCTCTTATCCCCCTCCCATGCTTACGTAAACATTGGTACTTATAATTATGCATTTTTCTTTTAATGTATTCTGTTTTTTTTTATTGATTCATGAGCAGCAGTTATGAAATAGGCTTTGGAAGGGAGGACTTTAACACATATAATATTCATTTAAGCAAACTTTATTGACACAGTATTCAACATAGAATAAAGTACAAATATTATAATCTTAATTCCAATTAACAATCTTCAGTCCATGAGCTAGCACCTAAACGTATTCATCATTCGTGGGAATCCCCGAATATGTGTTTGGTGTTCAAGCATAGACGATGTGTGGGTTGCCAATGCGTAAAAAAATAACTACTGCTGACGTAATCACCATCTCGAACCCCCCATGTCATCAAAAATAAGCAAATCAAAGACCCCCTGCCTCGCTATAGTGATACTTGAACGGCCTCTTGGAATCAATATCAAATCTACCTACCTCAGTTTCTATGTGAGTAACAATAATATTATCAACCTACACATTGGTCGAGTTCGTGAAAAATATTTTTTATATTATTTAATTTATTTTATATCTGCAGTAAATGCTTCTTGACAGGACAATTCGAGTATATAATGAGTTCTGCTGGGTTTCTATCATCGTTGGAATCATTGAAATAATAATTATTAATATGAATCTCACATTAATAAGTCATATCTGATGAACTAACCTCGACACATACTGCATCTGGTTGTTGATAGTATTTTCGTATTTACTGACATAAATTTTCTGTTGTTGAGGAGATCATTCAGAACTTTCAAAGGTTTTGAGTTATGTGAGAAACTACTAGTTTTGTAGTCAATATGTCCATACTGTGAAGCTGTGGACATGTTGCACCAGCCACCAATCTTCTCATCCTTACTCAGCAAAACTATCACATATCTAAGAAGCGCAGTTGAATATACCTTCAGAGAAGGACAATTTACTCTAGTTTTACACAGAGCTGGTCAGCCGTGTGTTTAGGCTCGCTGACTAATATTCAGGAGGTCTCGGATTCAAACCCCGGAATCATATGGTTTACCACGATTTTGTCTCAGAGTCTTCCCCAAGGATGAATATTATATTCAGCGAATGCTGGGTATAATATTCATCCTCTGAACCCAGCCTCACAACCGTAAATTATCCAGTCTCATCATCAATGCACTGGCACATACAAGTGTATCCTCTGATCAAACTGTAGGAGCTCCTCCAAGCAGCTCGTATCTCTCACACATATTTGAAGGAGGAATTAAACACGTAGCCTTGCCTTTTTATACAGCAGTATTATACAGTCGAATTAATAATGTAACCAAACGCTAATGTTTTTAAAAACATCAATAAATCATGAGAATGATTAATCCGTAGCTGATAGATAGTACAAATGGACCAAATAATTCAAAACGTGAGAATCTGAAGTGATTTCAATTCGAAGAACAAGCAGTATGCAATATTATTTCAGCAACGTAAATCTTTTGTTGAACTTCAACAAAACTTTTTTTTCTCGCATTCATGTTCATTTTATAGGCAACGCCTATGTTTTTTTCTTCTATTTCATTAACTTATATTATGTTGATTCTTCATTCTTTTGTTCTTTTCTTTCACCTTTTTCCGCTCATTTTCTTGATTCTTGATCAAATTTATTGGCATTCTAACATTTATTACCTAATCACTTAGCTTTTTGAAATATATTTTTTGTTTGATTTTTCTTTTGCCCGTTTATTTCTGTATCTCTTTTTCATTTCTGTCATTGTAATATTAATTTCAGACGTCCTATTTGTCCAGTCTTCTTTATTTTTATCTTAATTTGATTTTTGTTATTTCAATTATCGTATTTTCTCCATATATATATAGATATAATTCAATTTATAATCTTCACTAGTGACTTTTATATTTCAAAATTTTTCACAGCCCACATTTTTTATTCTATTTTCTAATTCTATCTAATTACAAATCTTTGTATTGTATTTTTCATTTGTTTTCATCTATCGGCAGATATAAAGAAATGGTTGTTCCTTCTGTATTCTGATAATTGTTAAATATTTTCATGTTACTTTCCCATTTCCCACTTTATCTATTATTTTGTTGTTTCAATTTTTTACTGTATTGGAATTTTCACAACTGATTTCTATAGTCTCTATAATTTCTGTCGCGAACACAATCTATATTTGCACAATTTTTCTCCTGTTTTGTTGCCATTATAATCTGATTAACAAGACGTATTTAAACGCGTAAAAACGAGGCTACGCTTTTTTTGATACACCTTTAAACACTAAATTTTGTTTCACTGTTCAGGACAAACAATGCCGATTATTTCCTGAGAAAAAAATCGATGTACACATAAGAACGACCGCTCTTAATAGAGATCTCTTTATATATGAATATATTCTTCTTTCAAATTTTCCAATAAATATCAAAAGCGTCTTCAAAAGAAGTAGAATTAGCAATCATCTATAGGTTTCACATACGTAATTAGCTAAAGAGCCCAACATTCGAAATCCAAGCATAACTGCTTATGGAAAAATCGAACTTATTTTCTTGAAACCATCCTTTCAATACGCCTACGATATTTCTCAATCAAAACACCCTTTACTTGGTAATTCTGAAATATCACAATCATTACACTGCCAAACTTAGGGAGGATTAACTATCAAGTCTTGACAGTAACTTCTCCTACTCTGTCCATCTCTCTTTCATTTCTCTTTCCCCTACAATCCCCATCTCCTCGCAATAACAAACTGGACATTACGAATCTAATTATCATCTTTGCTCATGCGTAGCAACCAAAACGTAGATAGGGTTTAACTCATGGGGGATAGAACTGAGGACCGGTAGGGGTAAGTCGTCTACGTAGGTTGTGGAGAGCCGAGACTCGAGACTCACTTGTTATGCACTGCCAGTAGCCTACTTGATTTCGAGCAGCGACATAGAGATTGCGCTGCGATACATCGTCGCCACATGCAACTTTGCGCGTAAATTTGAACTCAATTCTCTGGTTCACTCTCTATGTTTTATGTTTCTCCCAAATGCATATACGACTACCGATCAGCGATTCATAACTTATTTCACTCCTTCGTTGTGGCAATTTTCCACGTGCGTTTAAGTGACAGTTGATTATCAACAATTTAAACATCACATCGTTACTTGTGTGTGGTTTATATTCAATAGAGCTGCTTAATTATTTATTATTGTGGAGGAATTCAGTAACTTATGGTTAAATTGACCTATAAACAGTTCAATAAGCAGCTACTTGATTGAATAAGTAGCCAAGTTTCATCAACGTGACGTAAAGTCGTTCAAGACGGCTTCCTATTTCCAAGATATTTGTCGTTCGAATTCGAGTTTTACTACTTCTGGTATGTCTTTAATTTTATTAGCATTTTCCCTTGTGTTTATTTTCTTCATTACACTTGTTAGAAGCATGTAACATTTTGATACAAGAAAATTAGTTGTCGATGAAAATCTAAATAATATT
This sequence comes from Cynegetis impunctata, assembly GCA_030704885.1. Lineage (NCBI taxonomy): Eukaryota > Metazoa > Arthropoda > Insecta > Coleoptera > Coccinellidae > Cynegetis > Cynegetis impunctata. The sequence goes on along the minus strand of JARQZK010005140.1, from coordinate 343,922 downwards.
TGCAGTATTTGGTAAATGCCAATTAACTTCCTTAAGTGATGAATTCGACAGTAGTTGTTAGTTTCTTAGGTTTATCTAAAGAAGAATGAATTCATCTTGAATTACTAGGAACTGTATCATGTAGTTCTGGATAGAGATTGGCCTTGTTTGTTAATTGTTTTAGTTTATTAATTATAACAGATATACAAGTGGATATTCATTTTGTGAGGGAAGATATGAATAACCTTACTGAAATTTCTATGAAAATGTTAATTCCTCAGTAGTTTTTGTTGTGCTTATCTATAGCAATAAGTATGTGTGTAGAATTCCTAGCAAATCGTTTTAGGAGTTATTATACCTATTTCAAATTTTAAAGTTTCAGCATGTATTTAAAATATCTTCAAGTCAGATATATCATTATATCACGAAATATCTGGTTACCCATTTAAAGCTTGTTGATGTTTCAGTAGTCATACATAAACAATTTTTTAGAATGAATTAAATGATTGTACCTAGACAGATTGGATATTGAGTAGAATATTAGTAATCTATAAGTCCTCTAGATGCGAAGGGAAAATCTGCTAGGAATTCCCTTCGCGCCGTTTTACAGGAAATTGACAGCTCTAGTTGATGAATTATGGACTATAAGCTATGCTGGATAAAATGTATTTGTCATTATCATCGATATTGAACTAATTTCACATGATATATTAAGAGTCTGAATGAGAGCTTATTTTGTTCATCAAAAAGTCATGAACAAAGTAAATAATCACATTCTTCGAGTCTTTTTGGAGTATTACTTACTTATTTTCATGATTGCATTTCGCATGAGTTGCAGGGGTTATGATTTTCGAGAATGTGCTAATCCACTGATAATTCTATTGAAATACTCTTTTTGTCAGATAGTGTAAAAAAATGTTCTCTCATTAGTAACATTAAGTGTTTATTTCAAACATAATATTAAGAATATTAACACGCATCGATTCATATGTATCCGGCCTTTTTCGGACCTTGGTCAGAGCGATTGCTATTTGAATTGTATCCAGTTTTTAGTAGGTGCTTGTATTTTCACTTTTTTGTCTTGTATGATCCACATTAAGTTTCAAAACCGACTTAAATTAAGCTGACGTTTCGTGACGAAATTCGTGAAATGCAAACTGCATTTAGCATCTGAAGAAGGTGAAGTTTCACCGAAACGTGCGTCATGCGTATATTATTGATGAATGTATAAATAGTCTTTATAACTATTGTTCTAACAACAATTATGCATAAAATTCATACTTAGGGAAAGGTACACTTTGCAAGGCCAATCTCCCAATAAATAGCAAACAAATAAATCATGATATCTGTGCTGTTAATATTTTACTAAAAACATGAAAACAATAAGATAAAACAGGTTATGTGACACTATATATATATATATATATATATATATATATATATATATATATATATATATATATATATATATATATATATATATATAAATATATATATATATATATATATATATATATATATATATATATATATATATATAAATATATATATATATATATATATATATATATATATATATATATATATATATATAAACAGAATTTCAAACTTTCATATAAAACCAACAATAGCATTGGAAAATTTATTAAAACAATGGTTAAAAATAACAATTTACACATGTATACACATAAATGTGTAAATTGTTATTTTCAACCATTGTTTTAATATGTTTATTAATTTACACCAAGTATCGGCCAATCAATCCAAAAATTGGAAAATTTATTAAAAACAACAAATCAAAAAACCAAAGAAATGAACATACGGGTGTTTATAGACTCAACTGTAACGATTCTGAAAAATTCTATACCTATAGGACATACAATTAGAAATTTCAAAACTCGAATACACGAACACCAACGTAGCTATATTAAGCAGAAAACGGACTCTAATTATGCGTGTCATCTTATTCAAGAAAACCATACCTTCAATCACAATTGTAATATATTACAGTTAGAAAATAGTCTCCACAAAATCAACTGTTGGGAATCCCTATATATCAATAAATATAAAAATTCCGGAACCCTAGTTAATGACCAGATTGAAGTAAACCCTTCTCCTCTTCTTAATCTGTTCAATGTACCTACCAATAGCTCTGAATGAATTGCTTATTGTTATTTAATTTCTCTAAGAGCCCCCTGTATTAAATTTTTCGTATAAATAGATTGTTTTGTGATACCATAATTTAGTTCGAGATGAAGTCAATGTTATGACGAAACGCGTTTACTCGTTAAATTTTATTTAAACCTGTGAAAAGTTAGTTTTTTGTTTCTTTATGAAGCTATGAATATGAACTTTCACCAAGTAGGTATATATGTATATATATATATATATATATATATATATATATATATATATATATATATATATATATATATATATATATACACATATACCTACCTAGGTACACAACAGATATATTTTGTATGTATTAAGCTAGCTAGTAGACACTAAGTCTTCAAAATTAAGTATAATTCATTCCGTGCTCTCATTAACTTTGAAAGGCATTTATTGATTTTGAACGTAGATATCGAGACGCCATGAAGTTCAGGTTAATGTATATAATAAGGTAGGTATGAACTAGATTTCCCAGAAAGTCAGATTAATGATATTTTCAACTATATTCTTGAGAAACTTATCTACTTAGGAACTTTCGAGTTAATTTCCATTGTATTTAATGGTCTTTTCCATTAACTATTCAAACCTTGTTACATGCGATTGGCCACGGTAAATGTAACATAGTCTTTTATCGTTTTTATAATAATAAAATTGGAGCTTATTACAATATAGAATGGTTCTAGACTAGACCTATGAATAATATATCAAAATATGGTGAAAAACAAACGATTGATATAATAGATACATAAATATGTTTTTCTCGCTTGTGTTCTCGATAATGAAGAAAATAATGAGGCGCAAACTCGGCAGGAAACTTCAAAACCGACGTTTCATCGAATTAGTAACTGGTATCTGGTTTTCATAAAAATTTTATAACTCTGAGATCAGGAAGTAGCAGTAGTTCGCATGCAAAATTTCTTGAACACGGTTTTTCATTTCATTGTTATCCAAGGTTGTTTGTAGGAGTATGGAAATAATGCATGTTGCCAGCAAATATTATGGTGCAGTCAGGCTTGAGCGGGTAGGGAAATTTGCGATGAGACGCGCTTGGGAAATCGATTATTCAGATTTAACCCTTTACTATTTGACCGATTCAACATTTTTCGAAAGAACTCATCGTTTTCTCTTAAACCGCGATTAGAATTGAAATTGCTAGCGATCCGCTCGATGCGCGTCTCAGCACAAAGTACCCACCAGAGTGCGGCTCATTCCCGACCAGCAACATGCATTTTCCCACACTCCTACACCCCCTGGTCAACAATCAAAAGAGAAACCGCATTTTGCATGCTCAACTGCTCTTAGCTCTGGTCTATCAATGTTCACCCAAATTCTATCATAAACAGCCCCTCCATGAAAATTAATATTGATTCTGGGAGATCGCGAAGATTTGAAATATTTCAAAAATTTCCGATTGAATTCGGAAAACTTCAAGCTCTTTTTCGAGATCCAGAAAAATTTTGACTATTATGAGAGGATACTACTAAGATTATAATCAACATCTATTGAATGTTTAAAAAAATTTTTCGAATTGCCGAATTCTGAATGAATGTTGTTGTTTTTTATCCTTACCTGTGCATCACAGCATTTCGCTTTCTATCTCTCTGACGTGTAATCGGAAGTCTGAAATGACATGCTGTGACGCACGGGTAAATATATACCGTAACAAGTGTAATAATTATATACACTGCCCATAATATGAAATACATTTTTCAGTTTATTTCAGTTTATTCAGACAATTTAGACTATAGCTGTACATTTTACCTGACTGACTCTTCAAAAGTAATGTCTTTAATATTTGGATTTCTGTTTGAAATATTTCTGATTTATATATGGACTGTTTCCTGAATAAAATAAATTTATATAAGAGACTAAATACAGTTTTCTTTCGAAACAGCATTTATTCATTTGCTTTTAACTTCTCTCCTGAATAGAACAAAGTTAGAAAAACCAGCAGAAATAAAATTCTGCGCATTGTTGCCTTATTTTACTCTTAACTTCAATATCAAGAAGTGATCATTTTAAATCGTTATGAGTTTAAAACGTATGTTTCCATTACAAAAAAAATTGACTAAACTGAGAACAAAATAGCTCGAGGAAAAATTCCTTAGGTTAAAAGTACAAGACACTGTACAAGTGACAAGTTCTCTGCTTCCGCCACTCCATGATTCTCTTGGTGCATTTTTCATTTGGTAACCTGTAGGTGGTCGTAAGTTCCATATACGGATCGAAATCCTGCTTGTTCTGAGGGCTGATAGAAGTCGAGTTTTCATTCAAGGCATTTAGTTATGATTTTAGTGAATAGTTTATATATAGATGCGAAAGTAAGCTGATTGGCCTGTAGTTGTTTAGGTAACAATGTTTTTTTTGTGTATAACAACAATGACGTTATTCCAGTCCGTAGGTGTTGTTGCTTCTACAAGACATTTATTGAATAGGTTTGTTATAGCTCTTAGTAGTACATCTCCACTTTCCTTGATTGCCTCAACCACAATATTATATTCTCCGGGTGCTCTACCGTTCCTCATCTCCGACAGTGATTTCAAAACTTCTGCTTTAGTTATATCCGGTAGTTCCGTCGATCCTTAATTTAGAATTTTGGGTATAGCCCGGGGATTGTCCTCATCTGGCTGTTTTTTCACCATACAAGTTCAACTAAAATACTCTCACAGTCTATTGTTTCTTTGTAGTGAGCTGTCCGCTTGCATTTTACAGTTCTCGTGATCTCGGTTTTTCCTATTGAGTTGAGTGAGTGAGTTGCTTCGTGAGTACTTTCATGCTTTTGTTGTCCTCGATTGTTTTTCCTTGTCCATTTGGTGTTATAGTCTCTTGAATCCTTTCGGACGGCTTTAAATATGTCTTGGTTTATATGTTTCAGCTGGTGTTCACCTCCACTTCATAAGATGTCGTGTATTTGCTTAGAGTTTTTTTTCTCTGTTATTCATTCTTGGACAATGTTCACGCGGCGCCTCAAGTATAGAATCTACTATAGTAGCATTCAGTGTTTCTAAATCCATTGCTTCTGTATTTCTTAGATATTCGTTTATGATGAAGATATTAATACTTGGGAAAATTATATATTAAATATAATTATACCGAGAATTATACATATATATATATATATATATATATATATATATATATATATATATATATATATAATATATATATATATATATATATATATATATCTGACAGGTGTTCTTTCCTGGAGAGCCTAGATCTTTTTAAAAACTGAACCCTAAATAATAATTCATATACCATTTTAAACCTTATAAAGTATTCTCTTTTGACGAAAAATGTAAAATAAACAGAAAAAAATTATTATTAATTACGATACAATCGCCATCTGTTAACTGTGTATTCAACTATATATCTACAGTACCAGTACATGGATGCCATATTTTAATGATTTTTGTAATTAATATGAAGCAATGACTTTATACATTTCATGCGAGTGTTTTTGATCCATCACATGTATTTAGACTCTCTTTTTACACTTCTTCGATCAATTTTTTGTCTAATTCATCTAAGTGGCCAGATCAACCTGGCCTTCTTCGACGCTACAAGAAGATCATCTTTTCATTTACCTTTATAAATTGAAGCGCATCATTATGTTCAATGCCAAACAAATTATTCAAGTTTGTAACGAACTCTTGTCGACGCTGCTCGTACACGTCTTGTAATTTGATCGCATTTTTTTGGAAATCTCTTCAAACTTGGTATAAGATAAATAATTTCTCAGTATTCCCAATAAATAATGCACCCACGAATAGTAAGATTCTCGCTTTCATTGACACTTGAGTTCACTGCACGAATTAATTTTATAGAACAGAACAATGTTTGTCCATTAGAGGGAAGTCTTGAACCGTTAATTTGGTGTTTTAAATTCTCTTATAAAAATTACGCTCTTTTTAAACTACGAATTCTGACTTACATGTTGACTGAACGAAAATAATGTGTTCACAAATGAAAAAAAAACACACACGCCTTGTGGAGCAGAGGTAGAGTAACCATCTGTGAAGCAGGCTTGCTGGGGTCGAATCCTGGGTTAGGTATGGATCTTTGTGTATCTCAATGAGTTTCAGTAGTTCAAACAATTTAAATAGTTGGTAATGTACAGGCTGTCCTATTTTCGATGTCCTTACGGGGTAACTCGCTTATTTTTAGAAATAGAGATTTGCGGTTTTCGCGAACATTGGCTACTTTTTTGTGAATCTTACGATACCGTGAACAAAATTTTCATAGCTTGCTTCGTTTTTGAGATACAGGGCGAAGTTGAAAATATGCTGCCTTTTAACTTAAAGGAGAAGTAAAAACTGTCTTTCATACAATTTTTTACGTAGAATCCAGTGGCGCAATCAGATTTTCGAAATGAGCTGTCGTTATTTAGATATAACCCAATGTTATAATTTTTTAAATAGAACACTGTATATTTTTCCATATTCAAAACACAAATGTTTTGCGCTTTTCAAAAATATGTAATACTTTTATAAAATTCTAGGTATTATCCCTGTATTTAGATAATTTTCTTTTTTTATGGCAAGTCAAGACAAATATCGCTTTGATACCTAGATCGTTCGGCGCAATAAACAAAAATATCACTTCCATTTATATAGGTTAGAATGAAAAGTATTCATTAAAAAAATATTATTTAATATAAGTTACTAAACAGAGATGCATTAATTAATAATTATTATAACAAAAATAGAAACTTATATGTAACACTGCTACAAAACAAAGTTCTATTATTTTTCTGTTGCAAATGTTTTGTGAATATTGTTCAAATTACTGCCCATTCTGTTGAAGACACAGATGACATCTTCTGAAGATAGCACCAATATACCACAGTTAAAACAAATGTTTTATATCTAAGTGTTCGGAAGCTTCTCTCGAGGCATTCATCAGAGCATCTCGATTTTCGTGCTGCGTATGGTTTATTTAATTTTTTATATAGCCCCATATGATGAAATCTAATATAGATAAGTCCTTGGTTGCCAGTTTATGGAACCATTATTACCAATCCACTGGTTTTGGAATCTTTCATTAGGATAAACCTTTTCTATATTGAACCAACGGAATTTCGTCAAGTAGTTCAGAAAGAAAATCATCCAAAATTTCCAAATATATTTGGTGATTCAAGTTACCGTCGAAAATGCGGTAGGCTAATATTCCTCCAAAAACGAAAGAAGATACATTGAAGCTTTAATGTATCTAGGAGGAAGATTAGCCTACCGCATTTTCGACGGTAACTTGAATCACCAAATATATTTCGAAATTTCGGATGATTTTCTTTCTGAACTACTTGACGAAATTCCGAGAGAAGTTTTCGAATACTTAGGTATAAGACATTTGTTTTAACTGTGGTCGATTGGCGCTATCCTCAGAAGATGTGTCTTCAACAGAATGGGCAGTAATTTGAACAATATTTACAAAACATTTTCAACAGAAAAATAATAGAACTTTGTTTTGTAGCAGTGTTAAATATAAGCTCCTATTCTTGTTATAATAATTATTAATTAATGCATCTCTGTTTAGTAACTTATTTAAAATAATATTTTTTTAATGAATACTTTTCATTCTCACCTATATAAATGGAAGTGATATTTTTGTTTACTGCGCCGAACGATCTATCAAAGTGATATTTGTCTTGACTTGCCATGAAAAAAAGAAAATTATCTAAATACAGGGATAATACTCAGAATTTTATATAAGTATTATATATTTTTGAAAAGCGCAGAACATTTGTGTTTTGAATATGGAAAAATATACACAGTGTTCCATTTAAAAAATTATAACATTGGGTTATATCTAAATAACGACAGCTCGTTTCGGAAATCTGACTACGCCACTGGATTCTACGTAAAAAATTGTATGAAAGACAGTTTTTACTTCTCCTTTAAGTTAAAAGGCAGCTGTGATACAGGAGAGGGACCAAAATGCAATATTTTCAACTTCGCCCTGTATCTCAAAAACGAAGCAAGCTATGAAAATTTTATTTACGGTATCGTAAGATTCACAAAAATGTAGCCTACGTTTGCGAAAACCGCAAATCTCTATCTTAAAAAATAAGCGAGTTACCCCGTAAGGACATCGAAAATGGGACAGCCTGTACATTGTTTACAAGCCTATTGGCCGTCCTGAACCGGCGTTAAACTGTATAGCTCTAGTGAGTTATAAAAATAAAACGAACAAGCAATAAAAAGTAGGGCATTAGTATGCGAGTACTGACTTGTATCTATGAAAGTCGACACGGGTTACTTAGTTCTAAGTACATGAAATTTGTTTTACAATGGTTTTGATACAATTCTAACATGATTGTTGAAGGTATGGGCTGAAAAAAACGACTCCAATATTTTTGGGACATGCTAATATACCTACATATATATTAAACATGTATATATATATATATATATATATATATATATATATATATATATATATATATATATATATATATATATTTATAAATATATATATATATATATATATATATATATATTTATATATATATATATATATATATATATATATATATATATATATATATATATCTGTGGTTTAAGGCCAGAGTGAAGAAGTTTTTACTAGATGAGGAAAGTGTTACGTGCTCATCATTTTTCAAGTAGTGTTTCTGACTGATATAAAATGAAAGATGATAGCGACAACACTAGTTCACAAAGAATATTAATATTAAATCCACAGAGCTTCGACTTTGTGGAACAGAAAAGACTTATGTAGAATTTGTCAGTGCTTATTTGCATCAGGGTTAGATATTTTCAAATTTTATTATTTCTGTTTTTACATCCCTTTAGCTGCGATTTTTGTATAATGCTGATTCGTGATTCAATTTCAATAAATATTACTATTATTATTATTATAAGTGTATATACCTATAATCCCTCGTATAATGCTTAATATTTTCAAAGCTTCATAATTAAAAATAAGAAAGCAATCTTTCCTTTATGTTTTCAAATTGCCGAAATTGCCCACAATTTGTGAATCTTGTTTCGGACCGAGTACCCCTCGAGAGACCCTTTCCACCAATGTGTGCTTGACATTACACCGGTCGATCAACTTTTCGCGCTGCTTATCGCGAATACATAAATACAATATTCGCCTGCGTTCATGAACCTGAGGAATTCCGTGTTTGTCAATGTTCTCGATGTTTGAAACAATATCTTATCTATCGTCTTATCCCGAGTCTTATCCTCACCTTGGTGTGTTCTTTAAATTTATGAATATAATGGAAGTTACTATGCTTCTTGCTATATTTACTATCATAAAAGTAGGTATATTGAATTTATAAATATATTCAACGTACTAGTTATACTCCAACATTCATCTTCAGCTCATAGAATAAACTTACTAACCTTGGAATAAATAATAAATACAGAAAATACAAATCTGCTCTGAGGGGTTTACCAAATATTCTAAAAGCAATGCTTTTTATATAGGTCAAACCCAGGGTCAAACGGACCGCTCCTTCATTACCTGTTATATATAAAAATATAGATAAACAAAGATATTTCACAATTTTGTAATAATTTATATTTCAATTCACCTGAGAAATCGTCTAGCGAGTTATTTTGACGTATCCATGGATACCAATAACAAAAAATTTTTAAAATCTAATTGTGTCACCTTTTCTAGTATTTGTTCAGTTAAAATGGATTTTACCCGACAAGAAATGATAAATATGGTTTACTGTACTGGAGAAGCGGATCGAAATGTTCTGCTAGCTAGTAGAATTTATCATCAAAAATATTCTGATTCTGATTCAACTACCTTTTGTGATTCTGCATTGATTTCTTTCTGTATAACATTGAAATGTATAATTTGGAGTAACTGTTGGTATATGTGAATGTGAGCCAAAATGATAATGTCAAACTTGACATTGCAATTTGACATCAGTCTACTACAAACATATTGTGTTTATAAACAACATTAAATATTGAATATTAACGAATTAGAATTACTATTTTTTAAAATATCTTCTAGGATATCAGCATTAGGTGCTACAAACCTAATGAACAGAAAAGGTGACACAATTAAAGTTTAAACAATTTTCGTAATTGGTATCCATGGACACGTCAAAATAACTCGCTAGTCGATTTCTCAGGTGTATTGATATATAAATTATGTGAAATATCTTTGTTATTACCTATTAACTTTAGGTATAGGGAATGGTTATACAAATCGAAAGGTAATTTAATAGAAAATTCAATAATGCAAAAAGATACATAGCATTCCATTAGAAATAAGGAAGTTATTAACGTTTGAAATTTGCCAACTTCACCCTAGATTTTATCAAGTAATAAGTTATAAATATGGAAAATTTTGACAAGGAATAAATAAAACAATGTTTCAAGGTTACAAAAATCTAAACCGCATAACAATAGCCTATTTTTGTTGAAGACGCAACGGTCAAACTTTTACGAAAAAAATTAATAACTCGAAAACTGTTCATTTTAGGTATAGGTAATGAATGTTATGACAATTATATTATAAATTACATGAAAAATTCGAAAATCAAAAGATATACAGAGTATTACATTTGAAATAACAAAGTTGATATCACTTCTGGCAAAACCGGAAGTGCAATTTTCTTCAAAATAATTTTGAAAAATAGACTTAGTCAGATCATGTTTGCTCTGAAAATTTCAAATCGATATCTTCTATGACAAAAAAATTATGGACCGATTACGTAGGTCTGGGTCACCCTATATATATATATATATATATATATATATATTATATATATATATATATATATATATATATATATATATATATATATATATATATATATATATGTTACCTGTTTCTTTTATATAGGAACATTAACAAAAATCTTGATTTTAATATATTAATGTTAGTCAATTAATTTCATAGAGTATGTTTTTTGACAAGATTGTTTATCGATCGATTATGTATATGTATGGTTTCAAGTTTAGTGTGCCTTTCTTTCTTGAATATCCATCTGTACTGATTATAATACGTTTTCAGATTGTTCTGTCATATTCATATATCGAATTTCGAAGGACGTAGATGTACCACCGAAACGTACAATCTTATAGATTTTTGTAAAAATAAATTAAATCAACCTGTCACAGCTAAATCTGGGTTGTTCCTATATATATATATATATATATATATATATATATATATATATATATATATATATATATATATATATATATATATATATATATATATATCTATATATATATATATATATTTATATATATATATATATTTATTTTTATATATATATATATTATAATATATATATATTATATATATAAATATATACCTATATATATATATATATATATATATATATATATATATATATATATATATATATATAATATAAATATATACCTATATATATAAATAATATATATATATATATATATATATATATATATATATATATATATATTCAATATTTCAGTGTTGCTCACTTATTTCCATTTATTGTTATTGTACTAATGAGTAACAGATTAAACTACTGGCAAGGCGAGAAGGAGAAATTCAGATGGAAGCTGTCGGGTACGAGGTCATGTTATAATCAGAACTCGGTTATTATCCACGCCAAAGAATGTAACTATTCAGAATCATTTTGTACATTAGCAGAAAATGAATGAATATATTTACGCAATGCAATAATTATAAACAATAAGAATGAATACGGTAAGTAGTAATTCATTTCGGAGAGATCATTATCAGAACAGTATCTGATGAATTGCTATCAGGTCCGGATCACGAGGAATTTTTGATTTTTTTTTCACTTCAGTTATGTTTTATTGTTTTCCACGCAGTAAGCGTCAAGGAAAATGTCGAGAATACATGTTTGGTATGTGCCCAAATTTTCAAATGAAATGAATTCGCGTATTTAGAAAATATTGAAACACACGAAAGCATCTTACTCCATGGAGTCGTGTTTTTTTTAATAGTTACTTGTTTCGTCCTTCATTATCAGTATATATAATAATCATCCCATTAATTAACTTCCATGATGATTGAAATGTGAACATATGCAAGTAGGTCAGTCAGTCAAGTTAAAAATCAATTTCTGCTTGCTGCAGTCTAGAAGAAAAAACTGGTGCAGTCATGGGACATACGCTGGCATCGAAGTTCTTCACGCATTTTGTTGTTGTTTTTCGTTTTTTTCTCTTTCGTATATGTAGGTACTTGTTCTTTGACGCTAAGCATATGATTTCACAATCTTAATGTATGTAAATGGTAGATACTTGAATCACATGTACATTGAACGTATGTAACCACAAAATACTTGTACATATCAATTTATACACTTTAATTGACTTACAATTCTAATTTATATTTTACATATTTGTAAGCCGTTTCCATTTCTCGAATCTTGATTTATTCGCATCTCGTAAATTACATAAATCACGTTCTATTTCAATATTATCTTTCACAGCATGCCGACAACTTCTAAGGCAAGCTGCCTAAAGGAATTTTGTTCCAAAAATAGTAAAAATACTTGAAGAGATCGTTCAGTACCTGCCTCGGTACGTGCTGAGTAAAGTATTGTTCAATAATCAAGAACAAAAATGCACTTGGGTTAACCTTCACTATAACAATAATATATATTTGTCTGTGTTTTTGGATGTCAGCCTATTGGAATGCCTATTCTCGAAATTCAATAATCAATATTCGACTCAGTATTTTAGTACAATTTATAAAGAGATATCGATTTAAAATATATATGATACAATTGAGTACGCTTGCAATTATAATGTGTTGTCTTATCGCAGTTAATTCATCAAAATGACATTCAAGTGGATGAGATTGTTAAAACTGAAAGTTCTAGTGTAATTTCATTCGAAATATTTTGACCTTCAGTGATCTCAAGTTAAAATTCAAAGCCTTAACTAAAGTTCACTTTTCAACTCACTAAATCTACGAAATATTAGATTGATAATGTATTTTCAAAATATATTATGGGTTTTCCGACATACCCTGTCTATAACAGATAAGTTTCTTCCGAATATTAATATATGAAAGAATCAACATCTCAATAAATACACATTCCAATTGTACCTAACTGCGGTACTTACCAACAACCCGATTATGAAGATCAAAAATTTAATTGTGTCCATCCGAGGATTCGACCTGATTTACATATATAGGTATCTATGTACACGGAGGGCAAATTTCGATGGGATTTGGGGTTCTAGGGTACTAATAGACATGTCTTGGGCTCGAATTTCGAAACAAGTTCAATTATGAAAACCCTTTTTGATACGTCTAGTCGAGGGGATTTTCAAAAGTTTACATTTTTGAAAAGCCGCCATATCTTTTTTATTATCAAAATTTTAGATTTTTCGAAGAGACCTTTTTTTTTAGTTTTTTTAAAATACCAATTCACCACTGAAATCCAACATGTCAAATTACATTCAGTTTTTGAGATATTATAACTAAAACTTAATATTTTTCTTTTGGAAAATGCCATATTTTATTCTTCTCTTAAAATCTATATAAAATTTCCATGAGAATGATGTATCACACGAAAGGTTTTGATTATTATTTTTTCAATATTTCACGTTTTCAAAAATTACCATAGTTGGCTGCGAGTTTGACATTGTGTGTAACACAAAAATATATCATTTGTTTAAATCAAGTAAGACATGCTTTTGAAGATAAGTTTCATCAGAGTGAGCTTTGACAAAAACAAAAAGTCTTTGGGTATATCAACCTACAAGTGGTAACAGCGAATCAGTTAGGTACTATTGTCATTTTCGAGCAAAAATTTAATAATATGTTTCAATATTTCGAAAAGTATGATATGCTCAAGTGTCCTTTGAAAATCCCCCTGTAGCTCGAAAAAGACTCGCCTTATCAAAAAGCGGTTTTCATATTTGAACTTTTAACGAAAATCGAGCCCAGGACATGTATTAGTTTTTAGCGATATAGTACCCTAAATCCCTTCGAAGTTGGCCCACCCTGTACATGATTCACCAAACACATCATGCTAGGTATAATATTATTGACCAAATATAGTTCTTGATCAGTTATTTCCAATCTTAATTAATTATCGAATCAAATGTTTGTTTATACTTGTTAATGTGAAAACATATAGGTAAATCGAAATAATGTATGAAAATAATACTAGCATTTTACTTATTTGCAAAATATTTCTACCGAAAGAAGCTTAATGAAATTAATCAATATCTTTCAGCTTCAACAATTTTTGCCAGTTTTATTGAATAATATAATTAATGAGACTTCGGATACTGGCGATTTGAGTTATCCCTAGACTATTAATCATAAAAGTTAGAACAAATGTTGTTTACGTATTTTTTGACAGAATTGGAATTTACAGATAGTGTCAGAATTTTTTTTCAAATTTGCTATAAAATCTTTTAAAAAAGCTTATTCGAAACGCATTATCCTCAATAGCTACCTGTATAGAAAAAATATTTTGCATTTTCGATATTTTTCGATTTCCACAATGCACTCATCTGAAGTCGGTCCTGCTAAATTCAATATCCATAAATAAATTATCCTGAATTAATTATAAAAAATAATGAGCGGCGAAATCCGCTTCAATTACCGAAAATTTCTGTTGAAAGTAATTACACACGGTTCTCAGCAATTTGTCTAGTTACGAATAATTAGCTTATTTATGTAATATAATTAGTTTTCGGAATTGAATTACACATTTCCTATACTTTCCTCATTATGTCGATTTCTAAACCTGAACGTTGGCCCGCAAAGATTTGCCACTCTCTAATGGAGATTCATTAAATTATTTTTTTGATTAATGACGTTTATAATGAACAAACTTGTCTGACACTTCATGAATTTATAAGAATTAGTGTTACAGCTCTGAAGATACACAGATAGCTTCCATTCTTATATGGATTACTATTCTTTTTTTTTCCTTTAGCTATTAATGATACATATATATATATAAATATATATATATATATATAAATATATATATATATATATATATATATATATATATAATATATATAAAATATATATATATATATATATATATATTATATATATATATATATATATATATATAAGGTAAACGCACCAGTTGTGGACACTGTACCTGTAGTCGACATCCATTGTAATTATTGGATAAAATAACGTAACCATAGCAAACATTGGCTTCCCGAAATAACCAATGATAGCTCCGACTTTTTAGTGCACATTGCCATATTTATGCCATGGAAACTCACTAACATACAAGCATACAATTGAAGTTTTTTCAGCAACCTCGACTTTTCCCGCCAATAACCATTGTTTGTTAAGGTGTAGGTTAAGAAAAGCTAATTTTGTTGTGGTGTTGTTTAGTGGTATTTTTTGACTAAAAATGTTTTTATTGTGTTCTATTAACTAAGAAACCTTCGAAGCTGCAGCCCAGGTTAGTATATTGTGGTTTTTTAAGTTTTTGACATATTTTTTGGCATATGTCGAGTACTGGTACACGAAAAGTGCTATGTTCCTATAGTAGACAGGGGTGTCGAGAAAAGGAACATTTTTAACAGCTAATAACTCAGTGTGGTTTGAACGTTCAGCTCATTTGATACAGATATGTATACGTAACTTTACTGTACGATAACTGGATCCAATATTCGTCACCCCCCATGTCGACTATTGGAACGGAGTGTGATCTTTGGTGTGAATCACGCTCCGTTCCAATAGTCGACATGGGGTGACGAATATTGGATCTAGTTATCGGACAGGTGTGGTAATCTCCTATAGTCGACACGGTTGTCGAGGAAAAGAAAATATTTATTTGAAAAGAGCCCAATGTAACTGTAATGGTTTATTCATTCACTACGGATCAGATCAAATAACATTTGCCTTTTTTGTTATCGACTTTCGAACTAGCTTTGCTTTGGCCAGAACATTCTTCACAGCTAAAAAACGAAAGAGAGAAATTCTACCTGCTGTGATAGAGTACTATAAAAAAAAAGAATGTAAGGAACAAGAAGAAGAAAGACGTAAAGAAGAAAGGAAAAAAGCAAGAGATGCCAAGAAAGAGTTAGCACACAACAGAAGAAACTTAAGTTGATAAAGACAAAACAACCATTGCTACCAGAGTCATCTTCTTAGGATTCAGACAGGATTTCATACCGAGAATCAGAAGATTCTGACTGAGAAGAGGTGTATTCTGAAAACTAGCTTTGAAGACTTGATGAAGCAAGGAAGTTTTATATTATCAGAGTGCAAAAGGAATGCGTCTGTATTCATATACTTATGTATTATTCAAGCATTTGTTCCACGTGGAAACATATTAGTTATGGGTTGAAAAACTTTGACAGTCGAAGAAAGGAATTTTTAGCTGTTTCATATATTTCATTCTATCAGATAATCAGTAAAGTCGAGACTCCAGAACTGACTACTTTGGGAAAGGGCCAGCTACCGATTTCTCAATGCCTTAGCAATTAATGAGCTATAAAAGTGACTAAAGAAAGGTTTTGTTACATTTGTGTTCTTAAAATCTTTCTATTTCATTTTACCTATAAGATATTTAATTCACAAATGTGTTGTATATTTTATTATTGTTTTCTGCTTTCACAGCATACATTTTTCTTGGTATGTAATTTCCCATGATCAAAACTGATGTTATTTACATGTGTCGACTACTGGAGCATTTACAGTGTCAAGAACTGGAACATCCTTAATTTAGCGTGTCGAGCTTAGGGACATTTGCAGATATTTACAAAAAAATCTTTTTTTTTCTTATTTGGTTTGAAATCATCCCAATTTCTTATTCGACGTGAAGCCTAAACTATGAACATCCGGTAGGCATGGTAGTTTTGATATGAACTTCAATTCCCAGGAATCTGTGCCAGAATAACTGATTTTTTTTTCTTGACGTGTCGACAACTGGTGCTCTTACCTTATATATATATATATATATATATATATATATATATATATATATATATATATATATATATATATATATATATATATTTATATATATATATATATATATATATATATATATATATATATATATATATATATTTATATATATATATATATATATATTTATATATTCAATTATGCAATAGGAAATAGGACACATTTCGAAATTATCAGTCCCGTAACTTTATGATTGTACTCCTTATAGTTTCATCAAGAATCTGAAATCCAAAATGAAATTCACAAAACAATACCCGAGGAAACTCGAACTTACAGTAGGATGAAATTATTTCATCACAAACTGACCTCAAACAACTACCTACAGAGAATTTGAATATTGATAATTTTTACAAACCACAGAGGATCCTCGAACGAATACTTTTCAAATCTTGGACACTAAAAAACCCAACCCCCGATGAAATACACATAATAAAACTCCCTCACCGTACGGTCTTCTTTGAGTACATCAGAATATAAGTTAATATTTAATATAGTATATAGAGTTCAATCTATGTTTCCAGACTGCTAAGCCTATATTTTCAGATTATATATATATATATATATATATATATATATATATATATATATATATATATATATATATATATATATATATATATATATAGGATAACTATTTGTAGGGACTGCAGCAATGTAAAGGGAAACTCTTTGAAGTTTTTCCAAGCTTTCGGAATCGTTTATTCCATCATCAGGAGAAGCTATGATGAGGATGAATACATAGATGTTGATAATACGATATAAGAAACATTGAAAATTATGGTATTTGTTAAAAAATTAGAAAAGTTGATACATTTTTGAAGTTATAATTAAATTTCTGAACGAAATGACAAATCGGTGTCACTCATTTTTTTTTTTTTAATTTTCAAATTGAAGTTTGACATTATTTAGTTACGTTAAATTAATTTGATTTTGTGTTATTTTATATCAAGTGAAAGTAAAAAAGAATAAATTTCACTCAAATGGCTTATATCTGTTTTTTTATTGATGGAGTTATTGTCTTGATAAATAAAGGCCATTTCTAAAAAAGATCTTTTTGAAAGATGTGATTCTCTTGCAAGAACAGTTGTTGAAAGGTAGTTCATCTGGTGGTCACAATCATTGACATGTTTAGCTAAAGCACATCTCTCAGGGTGTAATCTACTATCACTCTTATGAGAAGTGATTCTGTCTTTTAATATTCTTTTTGTTTGGCCAATATAATTCTTATCACAATCAAGACAAGGGATATCATAAACAACATTTGTGAGTGATAAAATAGGAATTTTGTCTTTTACTTTCGAATATATTTGTCTCATTGAAATAACTGTTCTATTTGCAATTTTGATGTTTTCAAAAGATTGAAAAATTCTGGTCAGTTTAGGTGTTATTTCTTTTATATAAGGTAACGAGGCATAAAAAATTGAAACTTGACTCATATCTGTAACAAGTTCTTTATGAGAATTGTTATTTTGTCCTATAATTTCATTTTCTGATAAGGATGTGCTAAATAAAATTTTCTTGACTAAAGATGGTGGCTAGGAATTTTGTTCTTGAAGTTTATTCAAATTTTTGTTATGAAAAGATATATCAGAAATTTTGAGTACTCTGTTCTTCATTTGTTTTAACAAATTCACTCTCATCGAAAATGTGTGATAAGAAAAGAAATTCAAATACCTTCCTGAACTGCATGCTTTTCTATACCAATCAGCCAATCATTGAATTTCTTTTCTTATCACAAATTTTCGATGAAAGTGAATTTGTTAAAACAAATGAAGAACAGAGTACTCAAAATTTCTGATATATCTTTTCATAACAAAAATTTGAATAAACTTCAAGAACTTTTCTTACAAAATTCCTACCCACCATCTTTAGCCAAGAAAATTTTATTTAGCACATCCTTATCAGAAAATGAAATTATAGGACAAAATAACAATTCTCATAAAGAACTTGTTACAGATATGAGTCAAGTTTCAATTTTTTATGCCTCGTTACCTTATATAAAAGAAATAACACCTAAACTGACCAGAATTTTTCAATCTTTTGAAAACATCAAAATTGCAAATAGAAAAGTTATTTCAATGAGACAAATATATTCGAAAGTAAAAGACAAAATTCCTATTTTATCACTCACAAATGTTGTTTATGATATCCCTTGTCCTGATTGTGATAAGAATTATATTGGCCAAACAAAAAGAATATTAAAAGACAGAATCACTTCTCATAGATTACACCCTGAGAGATGTGCTTTAGCTAAACATGTCAATGATTGTGACCACCAGATGAACTACCTTTCAACAACTGTTCTTGCAAGAGAATCACATCTTTCAAAAAGATCTTTTTTAGAAATGGCCTTTATTTATCAAGACAATAAATCCATCAATAAAAAAACAGATATATGCCATTTGAGTGAAATTTATTCTTTTTTACTTTCACTTGATATAAAATAACACAAAATCAAATTAATTTAACGTAACGAAATAATGTCAAACTTCAATTTGAAAATTAAAAAAAAAAAAAAAAAATGAGTGACACCGATTTGTCATTTCGTTCAGAAATTTAATTATAACTTCAAAAATGTATCAACTTTTCTAATTTTTTAACAAATACCATAATTTTCAATGTTTCTTATATCGTATTATCAACATCTATGTAATCATCCTCATGATAGATTCTCCCTGATGATGGAATAAACGATTCCGAAAGCTTGGAAAAACTTCAAAGAGTTTCCCTTTACATTGCTGCAGTCCCTACAAATAGTTATCCTCTAAACTAGTCAGCGACTACCCTCCTCTTATATATATATATATATATATATATATATATATATATATATATATATATATATATATATATATATATATATATATATATATATATATATATATATATATATATATATATATATATATATATATATATATATATATATATATATTCTTCTGTTGTTGATAGCTACAATTAGGAAAATCTAATTTAAGTGCTTCCATGCAAGTATTTTAACGAAATTGAACCTATTGAATCAGCGCATACAGAAATGAAAGAGTTTCACAAGTTCTGAAATAGAAGTCATGTATAAAAGTTACAGTTCCGTAAAAAACTCAAGTCTGGCCCATTGAAAGCTACAAAATGACCGACGACAAGGTTTTCGTATTTAGAACGAGTAGAATGAAATGAGATTTCGAATGGCAGTTAAAAAGAGACAGGGCAACAAGGATTTAATTTTTTGATCGTACTACTTCAGTATGTGGTATGAAGTTCTATACCTGGCATTTTCTTAAAAAACACTTGCTTTTCTGTAAACCTTTCTTCAGATACTAAATTTCAATTTTTTTTTATATCTTGAGAAAAGTTTGCCTTTCACAATGAAATCTATTAACCCCTTAATGCATGATTTTTTTTTAATTGATAAAAAAAGGTACAGTTGGAAAAAGACATATATTTTATCAGAAAAATATTTAAAAAAATAGAACACAATATTCTTTGTCAAAAAAACTGGATTGTGCCAAATAAGGGACAGCATACAAAATGAACTAAAATATTTTAAACAGCCAATATTTCATCTTCATCTGATATGTTGTCTACACTTTCAGTTGAATTGAAATTATGTATAACTACATTTTTTTTATCCGTAAAATAACTTGGGATCCATAATATATCTGAAAAAGATTTCTTTCACATCTTCTTAATTCATAATCTGCAGATATGGTCAATCCAGATATACTTGAACTGCATAATGTTCTATATATGACACAATGTGGCCAAGTCAGATATACTTGAATTGCATGATGTTCCATATATATCACACAGTGATTTTAGGATGAGAAATGTCAATTATTCGTTACTAGAAGTATATTTTTTACAAAAACAATTTTTTTTAGGTAGAAAGTTACGTGGATGAACTCAAAACTATTACTCAATCTACAATAATACTGACAAGCAGCTAATTCATCGTCGCCATTTTGAAGAACACATCTAACTGCGAAATAATTACAGAGACGGAGCTGCCTCTTTGGAAATATGTTTGTATGTACCTGAAATGGTAATTCATGCATATAAAGTTGTATTTCTCTGACGTATGTATTAAAGAGGTGTGAAACATCGGTTTGTGCCATATTTGGCACATGATGCAACAAGGGGTTAACTTAAAAATACCTTTTTATTGCGAACTCTCACACTTTTACAATGTTTCGTGAAAACATGGGAATTACAATTATTTAGATAATTAATCGTCATTCAAATGATGAAGGTCTTCATATCATAATAACGCTTTTTAAGTATTAGAAAAGTGTTTTATGTTTTTTAGTCATATTTTTCCCGAGAATAGCAGACTATTGTCATTATACAGAAAGTAAACAGTGAGTTGCGGAGGTGGTTTTCTAATATTCGGTTTTATACCTCTTTTACCACGATTTTTGAGTTTTCTTTATATATTTATAATTAGATTATATTTAATTATATGCATATATATATATATATATATATATATATATATATATATATATATATATATATATATATATATATATATATATATATACAGTGGAAAAAAAGTATGGACATAATTTGGTAGCCTTCAGGTTTTATGGAAAATGCTCGAACAGGTCGATCAGTTTTTCTGTTTCCTACATTTTGACCAAATTATTTTATTTTTTTAATTACATATGTCAAAAATATGACGTAATCGACATTTTTCTTAAATGACAGTATATAGCATGCGATACATCATTTGAAAGCTCTTGCTTCACTCAGTACGTTCCTAGATTTTTATGCGATTCTGTAGCTTCGTTTCAAAATGGCGATAAAATTGTCAAAATTATTTTTTATTGACTATCAGGAAAATAATAACTCTTTCTCGATTGATCAGAAAAAAAATATCAATCATCATACTCAGACAGTACTAAGGCTTTATCATTCAATTCCTGTCCTTACATTAAGTTTCTTGGCCTGACCTTGTTTTTTAATTCCATGGAGAAAATCTCAATGGCATCTCGATATCTCAATGGCATTACTTAGAGCTTTCAAACGATGTATCGCATGCTATATACTATCATTTGGAGAAAAATTTCGATGACGTCATATTTTTGACAGATGTCATTAAAAGAACAAAATAATTTGGTCGAAATGTAGGAAACAGAAAAACTAAATCGACCTGTTCGAGCGTTTTCCATAAAACCTGAAGGCTACCAAATTATTAGGGTAAGTCCATACTTTTTTTCCACACTGTATATATATATATATATACATATATATATATATATATATATATATATATATATATATATATATATATATATATATATATATATACCCCAGACACCCTACAGATTGAGTTAGAGGGTTGAAAATTTGTGGGTGAATTTGGTTGATGAAAGTAAGTGCCTATTGGAAAGATGAATTTTTTTCAACCGCCGCCATTTGAACTATGAGTTTTTTTATGGTTTCTGAGCTTCTCCTTAATTGTCATAGGAAGTTGCTAATTTATATGTGAAAAATACCAAAAATTAGGGTTAATACTACACCTTAGTAGTGAAAAAGCTCTTTTTGGTCACTCGTTTACTGAATACTCAAATTACTATTTCCATCAGTAATCTTTACTAATCTAGCTTTTCGTTTTCCTCCTACTAGTATACTGAATTTTAAAATATAGCGTTTCTATATACAGTATAGAAAATAAAAAGTTATATATTAAGGTATTAAGCTTTAATTTATCGTTCCGCGATAGTTATATTGTTAATCTCCACCAGAACTGATTTGTAAACTTGTTAACAGTGAATGTAGAATCTTTAAGTATACACTGAATAATCAGTTTCCTTCAAATGATTGATTCGCTTGATTGGAAATGTTTTGTGAGTTTGATAGCTTGTTTAAGTTTCCGAGGTGATGACTGATTATTGTATTGAACCAACGGTTATGTTGTACCTACCGACCTATGTTATAACAGTTCCATACAAATACCCAAGTCTATCATAAAATATTCATTATGTATCAGCGACAGTTCTTACTGCAATATAACAGCAATTTCATACGTATTTCCTAATATACCTAATATAAATTAAAATTAATGCAAATATTACAATCACAGATGTATTGCCTTCGGTACATTTAGATGAACAAGAAAAACGGTGTCATGGGACACCAGGTAGGATAATATGGGACCACAATGTGCGAAAACGAAACATGTGCGTGTCGGGGCGCACGACAGAAGTGATAACTTATACTAATCCAAGTTGAAATAATTAATATTGAAATGTGGGGCTAAGAGCTCTTACGAGATTGTAAATAAAAAAATTTAAAAATCCAGGAGTAACCTCTGGGATTCAAACCCAGAAATACGACACACCAGGGTCCAGTACTTAGACCACTCGGTCGTCAACGCAATGTAAAAATTAGACGCAAGAATGTACATAACGAGAGGATAACGTATCGCCACGCTATATATTTTTTTTTAACTCGAGGGACCTACAGTTTAACGTCGGTTCCGAACGGTTAATGGGCTTGTAAACTATGTACATTACCCAATAATTTTTAATCATATATAACAACTAAATTCCGGACATACACAACACCCAAGACAAGAGCAAGGTGGGACTCGAACCCACAATCCTCGGTTTACAAACGGTACAAGGCGATACACCTTATCGCTGGTCTACCGAGGCCTCCGCCACGCTTTGTAATTGTATATAAACCTACAATACGTAGTCATTATTTTATGGAACAAATTTGTAAAGCTTTATCTTTTCATTATGCCATATCTGATTCCTATATCGTAATCTGTTCTTTCATGCATATAACTTATACAAAATTATTTCGATGTTTCACATCTGACGTTTTAAAGGTTCTTGTACATGAATTCATGAGTACATATACTGCATTGGCGATTGACGTGGTGGAGTGGAATCAGAAAGATAAGGGATGAGAGAACGGAAAGAGAAAGGTATACAATATTCGCTTGTGTTAACTAAAAGCGTGACTTTCGTCAGTCAGTCTACTTTCATCAGTCTACTTCCGTCACACTTTTAGTGTCGCATATTTTTCAGTGTGGTCCCGTAGCGAAATCCCTATCTCCTCCAAGCCTGCCATAAGGAACTTCGTTCCAAAAATCAGTTTTTTGAAATATAATTTTCACTTTATTCTCCAGGAAATTAAGTTTTATGCCTTGATTTTCAAGTAACTTCGATATATCAGTCAATGAAATTTATAACTGCTCAAAAATCCTTTTCATCTTTAATATCTGCCAACTGAAAAATACGTCCAAATGTTTCTAGTTTCAACGTAGTTCCTCCTTATAATTTGGCATATAATAAACCAGGGTATACTACTCCACTTCTAGAAAATAGATATCAACGATGATCAAAATTTTGAATTGATGTTAGGTACTTGGTTAAAAAATAGTTTGATTTCATCTAATAATTTAATTGAATTCATGCCGCAGCGTTTAACCCCACTGTCACTTCATCAAAAAGAAGTGAATAAAAATAAGTAAGGAGAACGACAACAATCAGAAATGCAGTAATGGGTAGATAATCCTAGAAGGCTATGTATTATACGATTACTTCGGTTCTTACTTCAGTCGAACTGTCAGTTTATCATTTGTTTAGTTCCGCAGGACGAGGCAGACGGCAAACGGCAGCGACCGACGGCAACTGCATGCGCCGCTTCGACAGACTACATTACTTTGCAGGACAGTGTTATCAACTCAAAGTTTGTTTCTGAGGTAGATATGAGTTCATGAGTTGTTAGTTTCCTACCAATCCTACTCTGAATAGTTAGTAGATCTACCACATTATTTTCAAAAGTTTTCTAGAGACCTCACAATAATAATATGATACACATAATTAATGTTTCTATTGGGTCACAAATATTTAACCTCTTTTTATAAGGAACTCCATATGAAAGCAGAATCATTGATCTGATTCCCAAAATAAAATCCGAAAAAATAAAAAATTTAAAAACGAATCGGGATAAGTTCAGTATATCCTGCTTTAAGAGTTTTTAATTATAAATATATAATTCCTTTTTTCCTAAAAATATACTGACTTGAACCTGAGGACAATTTTTAGCATAGATAATTGAGAATTCACTTGAGGTTCTATGGTATATTATTATTGGAATCAATTAGGTAATGTAAAATTTTCAATACAATAACTTTGAGAGCAATTTTTTTTATTTTTCTTTAATAAAAGTAGTTTGAGTTGCGATATATTTCATGGACTACTTACTTTAAGGTTTTGAATGTTTTTTCATTGGTTTAAATTAAGGCTTGCTCGCAGGGCGAAATTCAAATTTCTAATATAAAAGGCATAAAAAGTGAATAAAATTTCAGAGCATAAAGTAATATCTTCTCTATGTATTTATTATATTAAATGAATTCGATGGGGATCATGTATATAGAAAGATAGATTGATGAAAAAAAAATGGAAGGCATTCATATCATTTTCGCGGATATAGAACAAAAATTGTTCTAAAATTTGAAAAGTTGATAGATTTTTTTGCAAGGTAGTAGATAGGATTTAGATACTAAAAGATGATAGATCTACCGAAAAGTTAGAACCTAGAGTTGGTAACACTGTTGCAGTATTAATTTGTATGAGACCGATACCGACATACGACTGCAATTTTCTTGCGAGAGGTAAATCCCTTTTCGTAATGTAGCGTCAGACACCCTTGGAAAAAGGTGAAACTGATAGGAAAACTGAAACAGAGAAGGAACTGACAGAATGACCAGACCTATTTGTTTCATTTCCGTTGTCGTTTCATTTCCTTAAAATCACGTTGACATTCATTTGCGTGACTATTATATCAAATAATGTCAAAGTGGACAAGAAAATCAGGTTGACATTTATTTTTGAGGTTATAATTATATCAAATTATATCAGAATGAACTAGAATTGATCGCGTAAAAAACATTTTACAGAGAACTTTCACAAATTACATCGAATATCGAATATACTTACTCAATAGAAAGAAATGATTTAAGTCTATTATTACACATTTTTGTTGCTATAGATCATTTTAGGATGACGTCACAACTGTCAAAACAAATCCGCCATGTTCACTTGGTGGGCAGACAAACATTTCGGCCTATGCTTACAGTGTAAAAGTCGTTACGGAGTTTGCAATATATTATTAAAATGCCAATGTTTTGTTGTGTTGTTAAGTGTTCAATGAGATCGGAAAGAGACCAAGTTCGATTCTTCAGGATTCCCACCGCGCTGAAAAACCGTGGAGACTATTTAAATGCCTTGTCAAAACAACGACGTGACTTATGGGTTAGGGCTTTAAAAAGGGGTCCTCTGAGCGAAAGTATGCTGAGAAATGCTAGAATTTGTTCAAGACATTTCCTATTGGGTGAGTATTTTGATTATAATTGAGTTTGGTTCCTTGATTTTTCAAAATAATATCCTAAAAAAAGGTACAAAAAGAACAACAAAACAATTATGCTGAAAGCTAAATGAAAGTAATGCTCTTATATATTTAGGACAACCAGCCCTACTAGAGAATAAGAATAACCCAGATTGGGTACCCACTCACAACATGGGATACTTATATAGTTGGTGAAAAAAAAGATGTACAGTCCCTGAATCAACACGAGAGAAGTACAGTGAGGTCAGATGAACGATTCAAAAAGATTAGTAAGTGTTTATTTATGTTCATGATCAAATAACACATATTCTTGTTTCAGGATTTATCACAATAAGCGTGCCAAATATTGAAATAGTTAATCAATTGTTTAGAGTAAGGTGACTTCTAATTTATGATCACTTTGTATTTTCTTGGAGATAATAAAGCTATTTAAAAACAGATATTGCTTATTTTCAACCCTATGTGATGTTGTTGACAAATTAAAAACAGTTAATGTAAAATTATTTATTCATTTTTGACAACAAACTAAATCATTTAATCAAGTCAATGGATTTCGTAGAAGGTACAGGCCACTGTGCAAGCCTTTGTGTGCAGGAAACAGATTCATTTTCGTTTTCAGTTGGACAAGCTTGTAAACAAAACAACAATGCTGTCACATTACTACAAACTTCCCCCCAACCTGCCATACATGTGCAATGTTCAATAGAAACAACCCCATCTGATAACGGGATTACCCAAACCTTGCTTTTTGAGAAAGTCTAATCTGTAACAATAAGAAAGTTATTGATAAAAAAATATAATTGTGAAATATTAGAAATAATAAAATTGTTTGCTATGCCTACCTTTCCAACAACAATGTAGGCAATATCATTCATTTGTCGAGCCAAAACATCTTGGACATACCCAGACTCATAATATTTGTAGGCCAATAAAGATTTGTAGGTTTTAAGCTGCTGTCCAGTGTAGAAGCTATGACTAAGTATTATATAATTTACCAAATCCATCAAAGATACTGAAGGGATTACTTCCAGATCCTTGGACAACTCACTTCTCCAAATGAATATGGGTCTATATCGTCTATTATCTCCAATTTCTTGTCGTAGCGGGCTTTCACATCATCGGTAAGAGTTGAATAATATTCACTACGAGACATAACTCAAGAATTTGTTGAATTTTCACTCTGAAATACTATAAAACTCAAAAAAACAAACAAATGCATCTATCAATAACGAGTATCAAATGACAGTAATGACACAATAAAGTTTGTCTGCCCTCCAAGTAAACATCGAGGACCTGTCAAAGTCACGTGACCTAAAATGGTCTATAACGAGTATCAAATGACAGTAATGACACAATAAAGTTTGTCTGCCCACCAAATGAACATAGAGGACCTGTCAAAGTCACGTGACCTAAAATGGTCTATTGCGTGTTTCCGAAAATGTTCCCAAATGTTCCTTAAATTTTCTTTATATTTCGGCAACAAATTTCAACTGTTTGTACTTGTCACCCTTGAATCTACGTTTCCGCCGGAGGAACAATTTTGTTGCTGTTCCGTGTTTCCGTAAATGTTGACGGTTTCCATTTTGAGTGGCGAATTTCAAAAGAAAATAGGAAACATTCGTGAGAAAATTCGTGTTGCTATCGCAGTGAAACGTATCGAGAACGCAACTACTAAACATTCGTCTCGCAGATTTTCAGTGTGCAGTGAAGTACGAGAACGAATAAATATATAGCTACGTTTCCACCGGAGGAACATTGTGGAAAAATTTGTTGCTGTTGCTTGTTTCCGTAAATGTTCCTAAATGTTCCTTGAAATTCCCTTTTGTTTCGGCAACAAATGTTGATTATTTGTACTAAACAATATGCAACTATTGACAATTTTAGTTGCTTCAGTGGAAACAAGAAGTTTTCCTATGTTGCCATAAGTTTCTTCTTTTGGCAACAAGGAGAAACATTCAGCAACAAAATGTTTCTCCGTTGGAACTGTAGCTTCACATCTGGTAATTTCTACGGTTTCCAAACACTTTATCCATGTAAAATATTGAAGACTGTATCGAAGGTATGATTCCTATCTAATAAATCATTGGAATAATCAGAATATCTCTTATTGTTTCCAAAACAATGCTTATGTTATTTGATTAAGTAGTTTTCCTAATTTTATATGGATTCTACCAATATAGGTACATTTTGTTGTATGACCATTCATAAATTACCTATTTTGCGGGTTTATCCGTTTTTGATAGTGTTTCATGTTATAAGCAATATTGATCTTACCTATGATGTGAACAAATTGATGTTTTCACTGGGTTTACCGTTATACGTTGAATTATTATACGAGGGTTGCTATTTATATTTCTGGCCTAATAATGAAAAAACAAATATGTAGGATCGAAATTGGTTTTATTGTTTTTCAAAATATTCTCCATGATGATCAATACACTTTTGCATGCGTTTGAACCAATTTTCAAAGCACTTTTTCCAGTCCGATTGAGATAACTCCAAAACATGCGTTTTGAATGCATCAACCGCTTCTTCGGGGGTCGAATACCGTTGTCCGCGTAATTTATTTTTGATGTGTGGGAACAAGAAGAAGTCATTGGGTGCCAAATCAGGGCTGTACGGTGGATGACCCATCAGTTCGATCTTTCGCTCCGTCAGAAATTCCTTTGTTTGAGTCGATGTGTGAGAGCTCGCATTGTCATGATGAAGAATGATTCGCCTGTTCTTCTGCTTTTTTCGAATTTCTCCGATGACTTCTGGCAAACAAATAGTCGTGTACCATTCAGAATTGACGTTCCTGCGTTGCTCTAACGCCACTGTTGCCACATGACCGTTAATGCCGAAGAAACAGGCAACCATTTGCTTCGATGCGCTTCTTCCTCGAACAACTTTTGTTGGTTTTGCCTCGTCTTGGAAGACCCATACAGTTGATTGCTGTTTTGTTTCCAGCTCATATGCATAGATCCATGATTCGTCACCTGTGTAGATGTTATACGCAGCCTTTGATGTACCTTGAACATATTTTTCCAACATTTCCTTGCACCAATCGACACGAGCCTTTTTTTGAGCGTTTGTCAGGTTATGCGGGATCCAACGCGAACAAATTTTTTTGACGCCCAAATGTTCATGCAATATCTTGTTGATGCTAGTCAGACTAATGTCCAAAGACACCTCTATCTCACGGTATGTCACATGACGATCTTGCTTTTATCAGTGCACGCACAGCATCGATCTTTTCCGGCACAACAACGGATTTAGGACGACCTGCACGGGATTCGTCCTGGATCGAACATCGACCACGATTAAATTCGTTAAACCAGTTTTTTACAGTGATGTAGGATGGCACTTCATCGCTGTATAAAGAATTAAGTTCATCGAAGCACTCTTGTCTTGACATTCCACGTCGAAAGTTATGAAAAATAATCGCACGAAAATGTTCACGATTCAATTCCATTTTTTGAAAGAGAGGAACTTTTCAATTCATTGTCAACAACAACAATGAAGCTATAATGGTAAATTGTCTGCAGAATTTATGTTTAAAAATATTAAATTATCGTTTGGAAACGTCAACGGTCGCCTAGCAACGCTTAATGTTGCCAAGGCCAGAAATATAAATAGCAACCCTCTTCTTTGTTGAAGTTTGCCAGTGACGCTTTGGGCACATTGAGTTGATAGACCATACTATTATATGCTGCGATTTTATGTTGTAAACTGAAATTTTCGTATCCGTATGTCACAGTTCATGAAATCTTGTAATATTCTGGGAATTAGCTCAATGATTAAAGACCAACGTAGATGGCTAAAGCCTAGTTATTATCGTCTTCCATACATCGTGCTTTTTTAACTTTGTTCAATCGGATAACCGTATGTGTGGTAGTAAATCCATGGGCATAGCAAAATTTTGAGTAAAATATATGAAAGTATTTGTTATTTCTGTGTGACAAATAGGTACCTCCTATCTCCAATTTGTTAATATGATTATTGTCAATTAAGTAATTGTATTGAATCTTATTATTATAATTGATTCATTGAATGGAATTGGCATTTACTTGATGAAAGTTCATATTCATAACTTTATGAAGAAATAAAAAACTAACTTTTCACAGGTTGAAATGAAAATCTATAAAGTAAACGCGTTTCGTCATAACATTGACTTCATCTCGTACTAAACTATGGTATTACAAAACAATCTATTTACACGAAAATTGAATATAGCAGAGGGGTTCCTAGAGAAACTAAATAACAATAAGCAATTCATTCAGAGCTATTAGTAGGTACCTACATTGAACAGATTAAGGAGAGGAGAAGGGTTTACTTCAATCTGGTCGTTAACTAAATTTCCGGAATTTTTATATTTATTGATGTATAGGGATTCCCAACAGTTGGTTTTATAGAGACTATTTTCAAATTGTAATATATTATAATTGTGATTAAAGGTATGGTTTTCTTGAATAAGATGGCACGCATAATTAGAATCAGTTTCCGGCTTAATATAGCTACGTTGGTGTTCGTGTATTCCAGTTTCGAAATTTCTAATTGTACGTCCTATATAGAATTTTTCACAATCGTTACAGTCGAGTTTATAAACACCAGTACGTTCATCTCTATGAATTTTTGATTTGTTGTTTTTAATCAATTTGCCAATGCTATTATTGGTTTAATATGAAATTTCAAAATTTTGTTTTTGAAAAAACAATTATTTACTGGTTTTCGGAAGTTTTGTCCAAGTATGTATGTTAAACTGTTAAATACTCTACCTTTTTCGGATATAAGTGGGTAAATTTCTGAAATTGCCATTTTGTATTTTTTCCTCTGAATGCCAATCATACCAGGTGAATAACCATTATTTACTGCCATTTGTTTACTTATATGCAATTCCTTCTGAAAATTAGCTTCGGACAACGGAATTTTGAAAAGTCTATGAATCATACTATGATAAGCCGCTAATTTATGTGAAAAATGGTGTAGTGATGTGTTATG
>JARQZK010005140.1:275000-310000 GCA_030704885.1 Cynegetis impunctata | reverse complement strand
GTGCCTAATTTGAGTAGCAAAATTTGTAACAGACTAATATCGAAAAATAACGTTAAAACAATTTGTACAAATAAAAGAAACTTGAAGTAATTCTTGGTCAATAATAAAGAAAAATCTAACATCCGAGAAAACAGTGGTATTTACAAAATATTTTGCGACGAATGTCCTGCTTTCTATATTGGACAGACAGGAAGGAATATAAATATTCGTGTTGAAGAACATAAAAAGTCAATTTTACGAAACAAAAATACCACTGGCTTCTCTGAACATTGTATAAAATTCAATCACTTCCTGGATTTCAACAAATCCAAATTGTTACATTCAGGTAACAAAGGAAAACGCCTTGACCTTCTTGAAATTCTCGAAATAAGTTCCGCCCATAATAGTCAATTACCCGAGCAATTACCCCTTATAAACGAACAAATTGATTTTCAGGTATCACCTTTGCTTTTTTTGTCTGTCTTATAAGTTAGGATGTAATACTCTCCTGTAGTCAGTCTTGATAATGGGTTCATGACTCGAAACATGTCGACTTTTCGTTACTGTTAAATACAGTATCTAAATATTTTTTTTATATTGTGAAACATAAGCCAAGTGTTTTTATTTTAAAGTTTATACTTTATTCTTTATGATGTTTCACCAAGTGATGTGCGAGAATTCAATCTCAGATATATATATATATATATATATATATATATATATATTTTTATATTTATATATATATATATATATATATATATATATATAATCTCTTGATAATTATTAGCAATAACAGGCTGGTCGAATCTTAAAAAACTCGATTTTATTAAAGAGTTGACGTTTCACTTCGATTTTCGTAATTGAAATTTCTTTGACATTTATTGATGTGAAAAAATTGAAAAAATAAGGCTGCTTTGTCTTGCTAGTTATTTATTATATGCTATTCAGTCTAATATTAACATTCAAAAATGTTATCATTAGATAGTAAGGGAAACCAAAGAAACCTTTACCTACGTAATGTTTGAAAATAAAAATAATAGGGTATTATTTATCTAACAACAAAGAAATGAGTCATGGGAAAACATTGAAGATGTGGAGTAAAATTATCGGTATAGTACGTTTATATGGAATAAACCACAATGAGGGTGATTGTCTTCCGTATCAGAGAATTTTGTTTGTTGTACTATTTTCATCTTCAAATTTTCAATCCAATGCTTTGCTACGCCGTTCTGATGAGGACCAAAGAGTCCGAAACACGTGTCAACGGCTGCTTCCATATAAACGTACTATACCGATAATTTTACTCCACATCTTTAATGTTTTCCCATGACTCATTTCTTTGTTGTTAGATAAATAATACCCTATTATTTTTATTTTCAAACATTACGTAGGTAAAGGTTTCTTTGGTTTCCCTTACCATCTAATGATAACATTTTTGAATGTTAATATTAGACTGAATAGCATATAATAAATAACTAGCAAGACAAAGCAGGCTTATTTTTTCAATTTTTTCACATCAATAAATGTCAAAGAAATTTCAATTACGAATATCGAAGTGAAACGTCAACTCTTTAATAAAATCGAGTTTTTTAAGATTCAACCAGCCTGTTATTGCTAATAATTATCAAGAGATTAAAAATAGATCACAGGCAACAACAATTCGAATAAATAATTAAATATTGCAAGCTGAAAATATGGCAATGACCCCAAACTTAAGCTGAGAGTTTCAAGGTTTTTATAAACTGTAAGTAACTTTTTTTAAAAGATTTGAAATTCTAAATAATTTAAAAAATTTCATTAAAAACGGCTACTTCCATATAAACGAACTATACCGATAATTTTGCTCTACCTATTTAATATTTTCCCGCGACTAATTTCTTTGTTATTGTTTATTTACTCGTTCTTAGTTCTCGCGGATAGCATTAATCGCCTCCGTGGCAAAGTTTGACCAAATCTCCCATACCGGAGAGTTCAAACAATAAACCACAATGAGGGTGATTGTCTTCCGTATCAGAGGATTTTGTTTGTTGTACTATTTTCATCATCAAATTTTCAATCCAATGCTTTGCTACGCCGTTCTGATGGGGACCAAAGAGTCCGAAACACGTGTCAACGGCTGCTTCCATATAAACGTACTATACCGATAATTTTACTCCACATATTTAATGTTTTCCCATGACTCATTTCTTTGTTGTTAGATAAATAATACCCTATTATTTTTATTTTCAAACATTACGTAGGTAAAGGTTTCTTTGGTTTCCCTTACCATCTAATGATAACATTTTTGAATGTTAATATTAGACTGAATAGCATATAATAAATAACTAGCAAGACAAAGCAGCCTTATTTTTTCAATTTTTTCACATCAATAAATGTCAAAGAAATTTCAATTACGAATATCGAAGTGAAACGTCAACTCTTTAATAAAATCGAGTTTTTTAAGATTCAACCAGCCTGTTATTGCTAATAATTATCAAGAGATTAAAAATAGATCACAGGCAACAACAATTCGAATAAATATATATATATATATATATATATATATATATATATACACATACACACACACCGATATATATATATATATATATATATATATATATATATATATATATATATATATATATATATATATATATATATATGTATATATATATATATATATATATATATATATATATATATATATATATATATATATATATATATATATATATATATATATATATATATATATATATATATATATATATATATATATATATATATATATGTGTGTGTGTGTGTGTGTGTGTTTATGTATTTATATTATTCAATCACTTCACTTGATAAGGATGTAAACTACAATAAATTCCTTAAATTCCTTAAAACCCTTTTCAAGTAATAATTGTATTGGAACGATGCTCATTTTCATAAGTTGAAATACTACTATTTTGATAGTTGCTTCCAACTAATTTAAAAAATTGTATGATGAGTTTTCTTGTATCTACATTATTACTATGATAAATTTTTCAGAATGTTTCGAAAAGAAGTGATGTCATAATAAATAATATATTATGCTC
This sequence comes from Cynegetis impunctata, assembly GCA_030704885.1. NCBI lineage: Eukaryota > Metazoa > Arthropoda > Insecta > Coleoptera > Coccinellidae > Cynegetis > Cynegetis impunctata. Next base: position 306,959 of record JARQZK010005140.1, on the reverse strand, counting down.
ATCTATTTGAAGATTCCTTAATTTCTATTTTCCCGTATATGGATTCAAAATGTGGATCAGATGTTTTCATATTTCATAACCGTACAAATACTTCTCGGAATTCGGTCAATCTCCTGAGTAACCCGAAAAGCGCGATGTTTACACGACAGTGTGACTTCCCTAACCTAGGACACCACGTGACGACATTTCCTCGAGCACATGTTTACGACCGTGCCGACTTTTACTCTCGAGCGTCGGAACAAACGAACGGCGAGAGGTGTATCCGTCCGCCGTCGACGGAAAGAGTCGGTGGCGTCAAGGTCGCGTCGGAGAACGTCTGCCGCGTCGAGAGAGGTGCGTCTAGCGGCGTCGAAATCTTACAGGAGGAAGAAACTTTTCCGCTTCATTTCGCTCTAGTGCATTTCTCCGTATGAGTGGGGAGGTTACGAGGTCAACGACGATCCTACGAAATGATTTTTACAGATTGCCTTTTATTTCTTTGTTCGGCGATTCTCAAACAGTTTTCTGAAACAGAAGTTGGGTTTATATATTTGTCTTTATTCAGAAATAACAGGCTATCAGAGTTTGACAATAAATATCAATACAATACAGTCATGAATAAATCAAATACATACATAAATATATATATATATATATATATATATATTTATATTTTAATATATATTTATATATAGATAGTAATATATATTTAGATATATTTATATATATATATATATATATAAAAATATATATATAAGTATATATATTTGAATATGTATCTGACTCATGAACCATCTTATTTATATTGTAAGTAATTCTTTTATTGGGTTTTCTGGATCAGTTAGAACAGAAATGATGTTGAAATTGTTCTAATAACGTTTCGGTTACTATTTTAACCTTTATCAAATTTACATGTCATGTCATCGCATAAACATATCATAAAACACATTCACAATGTTAAAACTTGACAGAAGCGAACAATTATAGCTTTACTTTTCACTTGGAAATTGAGAAGTCTTCCAGATCCAATCATATAGGTACAACGTGCGTTAGAGATATGATCGTTTTATTTATGTGTTAAAAGATCTCAATCTCCAAGTGAAAAGTAAAACTATAATTGTTCGTTTCTGTCAAGTTTGAACATTGTGAATGTGTTTTATGCTATGTTTATGCGTTGACATGACATGTTAATTTGATAAATGTTGAAATAGTAACCGAAACGTTATTATAACAATTTCAACATCATTTCTGTTATAAGTATATATATATATATATATATATATATATATATATATATATATATATATATATATATATATATATATATATATATATATATATATATTTATATATACAAATATGAAAACCTACTTATTCTTATATACCTTTTGTTTATCCTTCTTTTATTTAGTTATTATGTCTAGTATCCACAGAACACTAGAATTGAATTTCACTAATTTTTTATAAAAATCCTATTTTTGTATTTCCAATTTTCAAACAAAATTATTTCTCTTCGTACGACACCTATTCATAATCAGGTTTGAAAAAAATAAAAAAAAACTTTCAGCGGCTTTTTTATCAATTCTTTGACTTGGAATTTGAATATCATTGTGAAGAAGAAATAGTTTGAAGAAAAATCTGTTTTTTAGGCAAAAGTAAAGTTTTTTGTGTCTGGGTGGTATCGTGAGTTTTTCAAATTTTCATCATTCAATATTTTACCTAAAATGGAAATATCGCCTATAATAAAAATTTTCACTTCTAACCAAAAGTATAAATAATTAAAATGCATGATATATTTATATTAGAATTATCTTTTTGTTTATAACCTTTTTTGTTTCGCTAATGTTGTCCGTTGTTAACTATTCTCAAAAGACTTGAGGTATTTTTTTCGAATTTTTCAATTTTTAGTAGGTAATTCTGCAATTGTTTATTTGTCAATTTGAAATTAAAGTACATTTTTCTATAAGAACTCGTCAAGTTTTTCAACGATGACCCAGCCTTTTCTTGTAACTTGTAAACTAGATTATACCTCATAAGAAACACAATGAAGGCCTTTGTTTTAAATTAAATATAGCTGCTTATTACTTGAGTTTTGACATAATCAATATATTTCTTCATATTATAAGATTTTTTATTAGATTGAAAAAAGAGATTAAAAATACTCCACGAAATAGTTAGTGATTGAAATTAACGTTTACTTTTATCTTGATCTTAAACAGTTTTCATGCCATTAATAAGGTAGGTACCTCTTAAATTTCCATTTTTTTTTCACACCAAAAGAACAAACACCTCTAAAATAACTTGAAAACTGCTTCAATACATAACTTTTGACTCGTGCGTTAATCTATTAATAAACTACCATTATAAGGTCGCATGTAGATCCCCATACGATATTGTTCTACATATTTGGGTAATTTAAATAACACATTACACCTTTCATAAAAATACCTGCCTAACTGAGTTGAGTCACGCACCAGTCGCATGTGCATATGATAATGGTAATCGTTTATTACTGTTCCGATATCAAAACTTTATATGCTACATTCCAGATTGACATGTCGACACATAATTTCTCTTGTCTTGAAATGTATGGGTGTGATTTGATATTACTTCATTACGTTTCACTTATCGTGCATAATATCTGATAGGAATACCATTGGCTCTATTCAATTACTTCAATTTTGGGAAGGAAATTACTTGTTTAAATTTTGTTTTGATGCTCTAGAAATCAAGTTGTTTGAATAAATAAAAACGAGATATTTGACCTACTTTGAAAAATATGAAAATTTAGTCGGTTAAGTGGCTGCGAAGTCAAATAAGTTAGTGGGTCTTGAATTTTTCAACCTATTTTTTGGTTTTTTACTATTTGAATAAAAATCAGATGTTGTTATTTGGTAACGCTATCACTTTTTTTAATATCGTTATACTCCGAATGTGAGGATAGAAAAATTGGAAAAGTTGCCCGGAAAACAGAAAAATAGAAAGTGCTTTCATCTATGGGATTTTGGATAAACTCAAGACCATAATAACTCTCGATTTGAGCTATGGAAATTCGAATTCTTTTCGTGTTGTGTTTGTTATGGCCATCGAAAGGTTTTCAGGAAGAAAACTTAAAACATATATAGCTGAGAAATTCAACTGCAAAAATCATAATTTTTATATGCATTGTCGATCATAAATTATTATAGGAACGACATACATATTTGGTTAATTCTTTTTTGTTTAGTTCGTCGTGTCACCGAAATGGAAACCAATTGAATGTTGTGAATTTAAAAAGAATGTCCAAAATACATTTCAGCATAAATTGGAATAAAATTCGCGATCAGTCCACCAATGTAGTTATTTATTTTTATTCCAATTTATAAGTGCGCCACGGTCTTTATAAAATTCCCCAGTGCCGTAGGAACTTTTCAATGTGCTCCTCCTCAAGTTGAATATCCATTGTTAATGCAATGGTTGAATTGAAACTGAAATTTCATTCGATATATCCTTATTAGGTATGCATTGAATATTTGTCACAATAAAATAAATTGAAATAGTTTGAGAATAAGTAATTAAACGAAAAATTAAATATTTATTAATATATATATATATATATACATATATATATATATATATATATATATATATATATATATATATATATATATATATATATATATATATATATATATAAGCCACGAATGTCGTGGCGAAACGTCAACTTTTTAATAAAATCGAGTTTTTTAAGATTCAACAAGCCTGTTATTGCTAATAATTATCAGAAGATTAGAAATAGTTCACAGGCAACAACAATTCGAATAAATAATTATATATATATATATATATATATATATATATTTATATATAAATTTTGCCGATTCTGCATTATGGTCTGGTCCTTATCTATCCTTGTCTGGATCAACTTTCGAGGAATAGACTACAGCGCATTCAGAATTCATGTTGTCGATTTGTATTCAGAGTACGCAAATATGAGAGGATTTTAGCTAAGATTGATCAACTACGGTGGCTGAGAATGAACCAGGATTTCTTTTTTCATATGAGTTCTTTAGTCCACCGAATTCTATCATCTGGGATGCCTTCTTATCTTCATTGTAGATTGAGTTTCAGAGGTAATTCTCATGCTGTTAATATTAGACATGGGGATACTCTCCACCTCCCTAGGTTTCGCCTAACTATCTTTGAAAGATCTTTCTCATTTAAATCTATAGCTGTATATAATGAGATACCTTGGAATATTAAGCTGTTTAATTTTTGTTAAGGGCTACCTGATGAATAAACTTTAGTTTGTTATTGTCAATTTATATTCAATGTTTACATTCTCATTTACTCCTAATAATTTACGATTTGTTTCAGTTTTTTATTTCGTGTCTGGGTTTTTATTTGTCTGTATTTCATTTCACATTTAGTTGTTTTGTTCCATCAATAATTCATTTTCACTTTATTTTATATAGATTCTTAATTTCCTTCTTTTTCTTTTTTTAATATATATTGTTTTTTTTTGTTTATTTTGTTACTTTGTTTCATTTATTATTTTTTTTTGTAGTTCGAGCTTGAGTAGAATAGCTTTGCTAGACTTCGCCTCTCATAATCAATAAAGTCCTTATTTTATATATATATATATATATATATATATATATATATATATATATATATATATATATATATATATATATATATATATATATATATATATATATATATATATATATATATATCAATTTGAGATGCTGCAACACGTGACCGGGCAGCTAGTATTATATAAAATGCACGTTCATATCATATGTTGACGATAATGTGAGTTCCTTCAGATTTTCATAAAGTTGAAACTATCAATGTCTGATTTTGCAAGGATACTAAAATAAAATAGTTTTTCAATCAAATATGCATAAGGATATGCTGTTAGGAAGTAGGTATGTAGTTTGGGAAATAGAATCGTCAGTTTTAATAAAATTTGCACATTTCGCTGATGGATATTTTGTATTCTTCGTTTGAAACTATTGGCATTCTTTTCTCTATATTTATTATTAAATTTGAGTTAGTGTCTGAAAAGACTCATTATTTATAGATACTTTCATATTATACATATGAAGAACATTTCATATTCTTTATCAATCCAGAAACAGACTAGTAGAGAAACTCACTGCATAAATACAAACCACCGCAGTTTCCCGAAATTTCAAATCTGGCGAAAGTCGTTGAAACTAAATTTCCTGAAATAGAAATTTAGAAAGCATCTTTCAGTTGTGAATAGAGAAACATTTTGAAGCTTCAAATCGACAAAGTTGGTTATACGTCATCGTTGTTCAGAATATTTGGAAATCTCCATCAACTTAACCTAGATAGATCTAGATTTTCCGTACCTATTTATTTCAATTCTAGTCAGTTTATTATCTTGTGCCGAAAATGAAAGTATATCTGATCGCTGGATATATTTAGTTTTACAAAATATTTCCATGATATTTAATTTTTCAATTAACTATAATATAATAGAAAACTTTGAATTGAATTGGCATTCACCTACTTGGTGAATGTTCATATTCATAATTTCATAAAGAAACAAAAAACTAACTTTTCACAGGTTTAAATAAAATTTAATGAGTAAACGCGGTTCCTCATAACATTGACTTCATCTCGTTCTGAATTATGGTATCACAAAACAATTTATTTATACGAAAAATGGGAAATCCCTTAAGCCATTTTTTGTCAGAAATCTTTATGGATAATTTAGAGAAAACTATTATGAACCACTTCAACAGTAAATACTTTCTTTATTGGTATAGATACGTTGATGACGTAATTGTTTGCTATTCTGGTACAGATAGACAATTTTATAAGTTCATTACATATATTAATTCCATACACCCCCGTATTAAATTTTTTCTAGAAACTGAAATGAATAATTCTATTAATTACTTAGATTTAACTTTTACCAGAAAAAGCAACAAACACGAATTTTCAATTTTTCATAAAACATCTCATACAGATATAACAATTCATAATACATCACTACACCCAATTTCACATAAATTAGCCGCTCATCATAGTATGATTCATAGGCTTTTCAAAATTCCGTTGTCCGAAGTTAATTTCCGAAAGGAATTGAATATAATTAAACAAATGGCAGTAAATAATGGTTATTCACCCAATATGATTGACACTCTCATTCAGAAGAAAAGATACAAAATGGCAATTTCAGAAGTTTACCCACATATATCCGAGAAAAATACAGTCTATAAGAGTTTAACATACTTGGACAAACCTTCCGAAAACCTGAAATTGTTTCTTCATAAACAAAATTTCAAAGTTTCATATAAAACCAACTATAGCATTAGAAAATTTATTAAAAACAACAAATCAAAAATCCATAGAGATGAACGTACGGGTGTTTATAGACTCAACTGTAACGATTGTGAAAAATTCTATATAGGACGTACAATTAGAAATTTCAAAACCCGAATACATGAACACCAACGTAGCTATATTAAGCAGAAAACGGACTCCAATTATGCGTGTCATCTTATTCAAGAAAGCCATACCTTCAATCACAATTATAATATATTACAGTTAGAGAATAGTCTCCACAAAATCAAGTGTTGAGAATCCCTATACATCAATAAATATAAAAATTCCGGAAACCTAGTTAATGACCAGATTGAAGTAAACCCTTCTCCTCTTCTTAATCTGTTCAATGTACCTACCAATAGCTCTGAATGAATTGCTTGTTGTTATTCAGTTTCTCTAAGAGCCACCTGTGTTCAATTTTTCGTATAAATAGATTGTTTTGTGATTCCATAATTTAGTACGAGATTAAGTCAATGTTATGACGAAACGCGTTTACTCATTAAATTTTATTTAAACCTGTGAAAAGTTAGTTTTTTGTTTCTTTATGAAATTATAATAGAAAACTCATAAGTTTAATATTTATGACTGCAACATTCTTCGTTCACCTGTTTCTTTGAGTGTCACATGAAAATTGTAGCTGATACACGAAATATGTCGATTATTTGTATCCATCAGTTCTATCATTAATCTCATATTTCCAAGTGCGAACATTATATTGTTGCATATTCCTAATAGATCTTCATATGAAATAGAAAAAATATTATAGTAAAATTAAAGAAAATACTACTCCGTTTTATTTAATTCTGGATAAAACTCAAGATTGTTGTTTCAATAGAAACGCGAGAAGAAAATAAGATGGGACAAGTACTAACAACTGATACATTATAAATATATACTACTGTATTCTTTGGGTAGTCTTCTTTGCTCCATTAGCAGCATATATAGGCCGGTCAGTCACCTTGCGCAACCCGATGGCTGCCTCTGTTCTTAATTGCATTAGCATGACCCCACCCACCAATGCATATTAATAAAACACGTTCTTAATGATTTATTGACGAACGCATAAAAACCCGACGTGCTTTTACGAATTTAATAATTGCACTATACAATTACATTTACTCAATATGGGTTTTGTTCCAACACATTTCTTGTGCTATACCCTTTGTTGCTACAGGTCCTGAAACTTTGAACTGCCTCAGTTCCAGATAGATTCATCAAGAGTTTTGAAATCATTAATATTATATTCTCAATTGTTTTCTTGTTGTTGATCAGTTTATGCATTAATTGTAGTATATCATCTGGTACCTGTACAAACCATTAACAGTATTATGATGTATCTTATATCAGTAAACATTGGTAGTAAACATTGAACTCCAATATAATCTGAATAACACTCACTCAGTATACTTTCTTTTTTTTGTAATAGCATAATATGAACTGTTTCATTATGTACAAAATTATGATAGAGTTCAAAAATATATTATATTGTATTGAATTACTTGCTTTCATCTATAAACTATATTGTTTTTGTAAATAGAGATTATTTGAATTGTATATGAGCATTGGAAATTCATTTACTACAGATCCTACTACGTTATTAGTAACCTACGAAGAAAGCACCAAAAATAGTTTTGAAACGTTTGCACTTTACCCTTTCTCTTCATTTTATGATTCACGGTTATAAGATATTAGCTACCATCAAATTGGATAATATAGGCCCAATCATAGGGCATCAGAAATGGATGAAATATTTATTCACCATTCAGAAGGTTGAGTATCGCAAAATAGTCCATACTATTCTTTATTGAAAAATAAAATAATCAGCTATGTGAAATACAACTAACGATTCAATACATTTAGCATTGGTATAAGAATATTCTCAATTGTTGGTTAGAAATTTATACATTTGAAAATATTCCGACACCAATGCTGAATCTATTAAATCAATATATATATATATATATATATATATATATATATATATATATATATATATATGTATATATTTATATATATATATATATATATATATATATATATATATATATATATATATATATATAAATCTATAAAAATAATAAATCGTTAGGAAATTCATTTGATGATGAATCAAATCAACCCACTAATTGAGCTTGTTTCATCAGACTCGACTACATGTGATTCCCATTCATCCTTAAAGCGAGAGTGTTTGAAAATTCGACACGATGGAAACTTTAGACAGTCCGTTTCACTCTTCAGTGTCCCATCCAATCCACATAACAACCTCATAGTTTCTAAGAGGAGCATTAATGACATGCCATCCATGGAAACTCCATTAGTATATTACCTCAGATCAAACAGAAACGCCATTCGCCGCGAACTCAAGTCACTTCAAATTCATAGGTGGCCACCATATATTCGAATTATGTAACACGTTGCAGAACTTCCCATAGAAGGTGGCCACCTATGGGTGTAAAGTGACCTATCAGATTCCGATGGATAGCACTGTGATTTCTGCCTTTCTTAGAAATTAAGCAGTGGTTATGTGGATTTGATGTCTTCGGCTACACGGTCGATCGATGGGACACTACTGATGAAACAGACTGTCTAGTGTTTCCATCGTCTAAGGAACGGATGTCGAATTTTCTAACATTCTCCCTTGAAGCATGAAAGGAAATACCATATTGTCGAGTCTCATTATACTTGATTAATCATCAATTTTTCAAAGGAATTTCCCAACGTATTATCTTTATTATACACGCTGCGCCTGTTTAGCGCAAATTAATGTAACTCATTATTTTCGCTTGTATTTAACTTAATAATGACCTTTTCACTTGTTGGGGGTATAGAAAATTCGTTTTACGATTTTAGATTTGCCTCGAACATATTTCACTGATAAACCTTCTGTTCGATCACAACTGAATTCATCCATTGGGTGTTCATGCGATACATGAACAAAGTAGAATATGGTATACAGCTAAATAATAATTTCCATTCATTGATCAATCAGTGATTAATTTGCTATTACAATCAAACAGGGAATGTTGCTAAAAGCTTGATTTGCTGCGAAATAATGATAGAAATCAACTGTTTTTTTCCGTTTTTCGACTCAATTTGACAACTGGAAAAATCGTAATTGGATGAATCTGGTTAATCACATAATAGATGAAAAACGTTGAAAGCCTTATAGACTGCCATACATACTGAAAACAGAACGATTCAAAAGGTGCAAGCAAATAGAATATAATTGATGACTTGCTATGGATTGAGTTGTGATTTTCTATGGATGAATCGAGGAATAAATTATTTTGTCCACGACTGTACTATAAAACATTCATTATACATGTGCTTCCTAAAGTGTAACACTACCTATTATTCACTAGTGAATAATGGTTCATTATCCACTGCATGACGTCACACTTAGGACGTATATCTAAACTAGAGAACATCATTTACATTGTTATGATATTATTATTGTTAGATTTGAAAACATTGATTCATCTATAAATTCAATGCCTTCGTTTATTTGCAATAGCTGTTCTGTTAATGTTAATATAAATAAATAAAAGCAAAATTATCTATTTCATTTTTATCAGAGTGAAAGAAAGGAATGGAATCGATGTCAAGTGAAATAGTTGACGTTTAGGTGAGTATGCAGTTTTCAGTGAACACAGAAAATGTTATGTCAACGCTTTTGATAACTATTTTTATTGTTGAAAATGCAGATTATTACTAATTTTTTCTATTTTCTACTCGCACAAAATTACAATTTTTCACTCGGGTGAATTGCGACACTCACCTACGACTCGTGTCGCAAACTTCAACATCGTGAAAAATAGCAATCATTTTGTGCTCGTTGAATAATATACTATAGAACCTTAGTTTCAGGAATTATTTTACCCTAATTATTTACATTTCTAAAAGCTTCATCTTTGCTATTAAATCATCCAGTTAGAGGAATAGTTTTGAATCTTCAAAGAAACACTCGTTTCAATATTTCACAAATAAATGAATGAAGAAAATGAACTTTATATGTTTCTGTAATAATTAACCTATTTCGATTGAGTTGTTCGTGGCCAAAACCATATTTTCACTATTTCATTATTCGTGAAATCGTTCATGTTAAACCAAGTGTTCATTTTAATTATTTGTATTAATTTGTTTTCCTCCAAGTGAAAATTTTATCTTAGGATAATGGTATTTTTTATACTACGGCCCGGGGGCTAAAACCATCCCGCGACAGCCAATTTCTTACTGTTGTTACTATTGTTAAGATAAAGTGAAGAAATAAACAAAGAATGATAATAACTTGGTTATATTTTCTTGGAAGCTAAAACTTAATGACAGAATTGATGACGCAGAAAACTTAACTTAATAATATCTGAGCCTAAACATATTAATAACTAACGAATAATTGAAATGAATACTCGCTGTGAAACAAAAAACAATGATATTTATGTACTTGTGATTTTCCACCGATAATAGTTTGTAGCTGTGAATCAATTTTACTTGTACCAATTATTAAAAAAGATTTGCTAGCTCCTCGGTTAATTTGGATCTATAAACATTGTGTACATCATCTTGAAAAACATTTCTCACACAGGTGAGTAGCACCAAAAACTGAAAACAACGCACTTTGCGACTAGTCTAGTCTAGAAATATAGTAGTTAAGGGCAGAAAAATTAAAACCCATTGGAACATACTGAAATAGTTATTAACGTAACAAGGCCGATATGTAGCAAATAACGGATGAGGTTGGATATTGTAATCCGAGGCGCAGCCGAGGATTATAAAAAACCGAATCCGTTATTTGCGTATCGGCCGTGTGTCGTTAAAAAATTTTCGTAATCCCGTTGAAAGATTATATTTTGATTCCGAAGAAAGGAAAAACCCCGTACCTCGCAATTCTAAAGAAAAATCCCAACGTCGTGCACTCTGTTGTCATGGAACAGTTTGACAGTTTTATAAACAACGTCAGTTTTTTGTGTTCTCAAGTTCGCTTTAACGACGACCATGGATGAAATTGAGGAACAGAATCAAATTCCTTTAGAAATATTGGGAGAACCATGTGCAGTGCAGCGAGTGTTGATTAACTGCCGAAAATAACTCAAGAGCGATATCAAAAAGAATATGAATATTTTGAAATGTGGCGTAAAAGCAAGAATGTAAAGGTGGTTAATGAAGATGTATTATTAGCCTATGCGAAATGAAAATCAGAGGTTTATTCTCCCAACTCGCTGTGGACAAAGATTTCAATGTTGTTATTGTAAGCAGAATGATGTTTTGAAATAAATATTTGAACAAGTGATTTCTTAACGGCCGCCGGCCGTTATGAAATTATAACGGCCGGCGGCCGTTAACACTGACTTTTCAATTGTCATCTGAATACCGTTAAATCAAAATAACAGTATGCGATTACGAAAAAAATCATTATGGCCTAAAGCTTCAAAATTTGGAAACCCCTGTTCTGTGCCATATATACCCTAACAACACAGGGATGTCCTAGGTATGTCCTTTTGATGTACCGCGGTACAAGGACATGGTTGGGATATCCAGGGGATGTCCCGCATGATTTGTCCAGAGGACATCCCATTTGGAATATCTATAGGATATCCCATTCATGTCCCTGGAATTTTCGATATCCACTCACATATATAATAAGAATCATCGAAACTCGTCGAAATGTTGAAAGTGTTTGTTTTTCTTCTGGATAATAATTATGGAGAAAAATGAAATATATCTCATACATTTCCGGGAAGTGACCACTTCACAAGTAGAAAATTATTAATGCATAGTATATCCTTATTCTAAATTCCCAAAAATGATATATACATATATTATAGGTTCACAAATCTCAATAATTGCATTTCGGTTTTTGTGGTTTTGTCCCTTTTGGCAACAATGTTTTAATTATTGGTAATCTGTCAACAATGTAAATTAAACTCATAATAAAATGCGCAAGCGCAAGTTTGTTTTCTTTGTTCTTTGTTAAAAGAGAAGATCAACGGCATTCCGGTATGCGGCTTTCTTATGTTTTGTGGTTGTCCGTTTTCGTGGGTTTTTGAAGGATTTTCTCAGTTGATTTAAGGTGTTGTTATATATAAGGTGTAGTTGAACAATTGAAAGAATTGAGTTTAAGGTTGGTATAATATTAAAATATTGAATGTACTCTTTTGCTTTTGAATCAAATAATTGATGCAATGTATGCAATATATGGTTAACCCATTCTGAATATTATGTTTATAGTTTATTCATTAAGGGCCAAGGAGAGAAGCCAAAGAAAAAGATGATGCAATAATGCCTGCAACAAATGCACCGTCACCCAAAAATATATATGTATAACTTTAACTGATTCATTTATCTAGTTTCTTTCATTTATTTATCATATGAATTTATATTTAGAATGAGTTTTTGTTTGTAGTTTTTTTAATTTCTTTAATTTTTTTCTATTCTTTTGTTGATTCATCATATATATATGTATATATATATATATATATATATATATATATATATATTATATACTATATATATATATATATATATATAATATATATAAGATGAGTTTTTGTTTGTCGTTTTTTGTTATTATCATATTTTAACACAATGTTACATTCATTTATGAATTAAACTTGTTTTTTGTTGAGAATCTTTGAATTTTTTTCTCCAAATTTTCCATAAAATTCTTCAAATTATATGAATTAAAGAAATGGAAATGCCAGGACGTTCAGGGGATGTACCTCATATATATGTTCGGGATATCCCTGGGACATACCAGAAGGACGTCCCATGGGTGTCCGTTTCGGTGGAAAGTAGATGTCCCTGGGACGTCCCTAGTAGGTACCATGTCCCGACAAAGGATATCCCAGGGACGTCCTAGAAGCAAATGAAGGACGTCCCTGGGATGTACAAGGGATGTACTTGTGTCGTTAGGGTATTCTTTCCATGTGAAATGGATTTAAATTAAAAAAAGGCCTCGAACGTTCAATAGTAATTACTGAAACAAAAGAATTCTTCGAAAGTGTAATCGGCAAGTCCAGTAACGCCTTAACCGAGAGACAATTGAGTTTACTAGTTGTTGGGATTGGACTCAATTTACATATAATTAAAAGCGCATCTTTTTCTCGTGTTTATGTCTCTTACAAGACGTTAATGTCATTTTTAGTGGCCAATGGGCTAGATTGCTCACGAGAAACAGCTGGAAGTGATGAATATTTTACACCAGTATAAAAGGTTCTTGTGCTAGAATTAGTCTACACAATTACACGCAGAACAACAATAATACAGATCGCCCACTCAGGTAATGAAAGCTATCACGATGATTTAGCTAATCGATATGCTAGTATTTATTGGAAAGTAGGGTCGATATTCTTCATTATATACGCTGGTTTTAGTGAATAATGAAGCCTCATTCAGTTTCATAAGAATAATACCGATAAATTCAGCTTCGGAGCGCGTAAATATGTGGGGTGACCGGATTGAAAGTTCCAAATATCAATTGATTTCTGGATAAGTCGTGCAAGCGAAATTTTGAAAAACAATATATGAAATGCTAAAAGTTGCAGATATCAAACAGTTCTTGTCGTTTTTTGTTCATTATTGTGAATAGGTATATAAATAAATTGAAGTGATTAAAATGTTAACCCTGCACAACTGTTATTTCTGAAGAAAAAAATTTAGATAATTGACACATTTTCGAAACTTTCAAGCTTTTTCCTTTTTTATTCTTCATCATAAATCTGCAAATGGACAAAGCAGATTGAGAAGCATAAGTATGAAGTCATGTACCTACTCACGGTATGGCGGAGTTAATTGATAATTGAATACAGTCGAATGAATAAGATTAATATTCTTATTCATTCTCAATAATCAATGAAAATAAACCCCCAGGCAGAATCTGAATTCGAATAGTAAACAACAAAAATGGAAACATACCTATGTGTGTCTTTGATAACCAATATATTTTCTGTGTCCGTCTTTGACAACCTGTATTTGACTTTTCAGTCAGAATATTTTGTGATGTTATTAATGGGAATAATTTATGGCAATATATATATATATATATATATATATATATATATATATATATATATATATATATATATATATATATATATATATATATATATATATATATATATATATATAAATATGTATATATGCTTCTTCCGGTGCTGTATCCGGTTTCGGGCGTAGGCGACCTCTCTACAACTATTCGTGTTGTGCGTGATACACGAATAGAAGGGACCTACAGTTTTTCGATGATTCCGAACGTCTCTATAGAGAGGCTTTACAAGGCAGAATATTTCTCGGTGGTTTGCCATTGCCGAAAGGTGGGTCCGCATTAATTGGTTGGTTCGGCCGTCTATGCTTGTTCTGTTCAGTAGCCTAACGCACTGCCCACTGAACTACGGAGTTCTACACTGCATCTATATATATATATATATATATATATATATATATATATATATATATATATATATATATATATATATATATATATATATATATATATTTATATATATATATATATATATATATATATATATATATATATATAGGGTGGCCCAATTCGCGTCGGTGTTTCTATGAGAAATGAAAAGAGTGGGGAAACAATATTTAGCACAGTCATGTGGGTCCATGAGGAGCATATTTCAAAATTATTTTGAAATATACAGGGCGACCAAAAAAAAAAGATACATTTCAAAGTTTTATTTTTTCTTATGGAACACCCTATATTTTTTTACATTTTTAGATACTATCGGCCAAATAAAGGTAGGTTACTGTTATATTTTCTATACCTAGAACTAACCGTTTCTGAGAAAAATCGAGAATTTAAAAAATAATTCAAATGTTGTTTACACTCTGTAACATGTAACGAGCTGCTAGTAGCTGAATTTACTGCTTAGCTGAAAGGTTAAATCTAACTACCACATAAAAATTTTTATTTCAATATTGTACAGAGTGTTGAAAAAAATTGAATCAAAGCTTGGGCACATTTTTTATTGAATAACTTCTTAAAGTTAAATGGAACATCCTGTATATAATGGCATATTTTGACGCAGAATTAGATTCCCTTTAAAACTATATCAGGGTTCCCTATACCTACCTATCTCTCATGATTTTTACGCAAAAGACCTTTTTATATTCTACTTTTGACTAATTTCTTTATCTTAAAACTGGAATATCCTGTAAGTATTGTAATGAAAACCTGAAAACATTTTTGAAATCATTTTATTGAAAAAATAACAAAGGTTAATGGTAAAAGAATTATTATTTTAACAAATGCTCAAAGAGGTGCCCATTATTCTCGATGCATAAGTGAACTCGTTCTTGGAATGAGTGCTGAACTCTTATAACATGTTTTGCGGTATGGAAAGTAACGCTCTTCTTATTCGTACTTTCATATCTTGAGGTGTCGTTGGCAGTGTATTGTAAAGAATATTTCTGATATATCTCCATAAAAAAAGTCAGGACTTATTAGTTCCGGAGACCTCGCTGGCCAGTTGGACGTCTTCGTCCTTTCCATCTAATTGGATGTTGTCGATCTAACTCGTTTCCAGCACGTCTATCAAAGTGCGCAGGTAAACCATCTAGCTGCATCATATAAATTTGTTCTTGCCGAGGGTAAATTCTCATTTAAACTAATTAAAATGTAACAATCTTTCAAGAAAATACTAATTATAAGTATTTTACCTGTCAAATATTTGTTCTTTCAAAACGAAAACTAAAGTCATCTAGGCCAAAGCCTACTATTATTGAAAAAAATAGTAGGATAGGTATAAGAAAGCGTAATTTTGGTAATATTGAAATGTAATTTTTATTGACCCAATAATATTATTTTGGGAGTTCACCTAAAGTCTAATACACTTGCTGAAAAACAGGGTAATTTAACATATTTCGTCTCAATAACTAAGACAGGTGATCCTTCATTTTCAAGAACGTTTGGAAAGTTTAGAAATGGCAATAAATTTGAGTTTATACATGTGCCTGCATTTTGCTTGAGATACACCGTATTTGCAAAAATTTGAACTCGTGCTTTTAGCGAATCTACGTGTTCCTTAATGAAAAGATTTCAAAAATGCTTTCTAATTACAATACAGGATGTTCCATTTTTAAGATAAAGAAATTACTCATATGTAGAATATAAAAACGTCTTTTGCGTGAAAATCATAAGAGATAGGTACAGGGAATATAGTTTTAAAGGGAATCTAATTCTGCGTCAAAACATGCTATTAAATACAGGATGTTCCATTTAACTTTAAGAAGTTATTCAATAAAAAATATGCCCAAACTTTGATGCAATTTTTTTCACCACTCTGTACAATATTGAAATAAAACTTTTATGTAGTAGTTAACTTTAACCATTTAGCTAAGCAGTTAATTCAGGCACAAGCAGCTCGTTACATTTTACAGGGTGTAAACAATTTTCAAATTATGGCACGTATTTTTTAATTTCTCAAAATTTCTCAGCAACGGTTAGTTTTAGGTATAGGAAATAAAACAGTAACTCTTCTTTATTTGGTCTATAGTATCTAAAAATATGAAAAAATATATGGTGTTCCATAAGAAAAAATATAACTTTGATAGGTATCTTTTTTTTGGGTCACCCTGTATATTTCAAAAAAGTTTTGGAATATGCTCCTCATGGACCCACATATGACTGTGCAAATTTTTTTTTTCCTACTATCTTCATTTCTCATAGAAACACCGAGGCGAATGTGGTGGGCCACACACATATATATATATATATATATATATATATATATATATATATATATATATATATATATATATATATATATATATATATATATATATAATCTCTTGATAATTATTAGCAATAACAGGCTTGTTGAATCTCAAAAAACTCGATTTTATTAAAAAGTTGACGTTTCGCCACGACATTCGTGGCTTTATCAAAACTTTTGAGAAATTGAAATTTCTTTGACATTTATTGATTTGAGAAAATTTGAATAGTTAAAAAAGACTACTATGTTTCACTAAAATTTTTCGGCTGTGGCCGTTCTTTATTATTTATTACGTGCTATTCAGTCCAATATTAAAATTCAAATCTGTTATTATTCTTCAAAATTTCGAAAAGTTTGTCCTATATATGATTTATTACAATTATTACAGGGTATACTTTGAAAAACATGAGATTTTTGCAGAAGAGGTGTTTTACTTTTCAATTCAGAATATATTTGTTTTATTTGATTTTGTGCGGTGTGGGCTACTTTAATATCGTGTGGATTTAAAATTTGTGATATTTTATTACTTAAATGAGGAATATATGGAAGAGGAATATATTTTTTGTTAATATTTTTTTTTTTGATGTTTCTAATGTGTTGTAAAGTTTATGAATTCTATTTTTAGTGATTTTCTGTATAAGTTTTATTGGGTAATCGTGTTTTATGAGTAATTTATGGACATCTTGTAATGTTTCATGTCTGTGTGTAGGTGAAATAGTTCACAGGCAACAACAATTCGAATAAATATATATATATATATATATAAATATATATATATATATATATATATATATATATATATATATATATATATATATATATATATATATATATATATATATATATATATATATATATATTTGATGAAATACAATTTGATGACCTGAATGAAACCTTAAAAGAAGCAGCGTTTTTGAGGTATTTAGGGGTAATAATCGATAATCATCTGAAATGGGAACAACATGTGTTCTATCTGTGTAAAAAGATTCGATGCTTGATCCACAAGTTTTAAATACTCTGCGAAATATCAGACAGAAATCTCCTCTAATGTTCTACTCATTAGATTTATATAACATTAGAACATTATATATCCTTGCAGTTTGTTGTTTTGTGCAATCACATGAAAGGCTACAGTCCAACTGTATTGCCCACGGCTATATGACTAGAGGTAACACAAACAGAATATCCCGGATTCAAGAAGAAATATAAATCTGCGCTTTATAACTTATTTAGCTCCTAAATTGTATAATGTGATTCCTTTTCATATAAGAAATATAAAAAATCCGAACACCCTACTGCGTAGCACTAGGAATGATAAAACCACTCGGCGCATGTGCAAGTCGTCAATATTTTTTGAATGTATTATATAAATTAAAAAACTACACATTAAATGCTATCATTTTATTTCATTATTGTAAAAATCGGTTCAGGTTTAAGATTTATAGAGTCACATGTCTATGGACAAAAAAATCTAAAATACGCTATAATTTCTTTATTCTTCGTGGGGAAAAATTTTTGAAAACACTTTTCTTATGAAATCATATGTGTTTTATCGATATCCGTTGGAATTTTAAAATCGGACCAGTTACTAACTTTTTGTCGTGAGACTATAACCCCTTATCTTCGCCTCGGGGTGAAAATATCAGTCGCCTTATTCAAAAACTACCTGTTTTCAAATATAGATTTATTTACGTGTATATTTTAGGGTTGTATTTCTAGGATGTGTGTATTTTCTGTAATGAAAAGAACAGTAAAAAATCAATTGAATCGACTGCAAGGCTGTGAATACTTAAGTGTCATAATTACATTGAGCAACTACTATGATTCACAATAATTAGAATTTCATGCACATACATATGTTATCACCTAGGTGTTTTTTTGCTTCTTGGATATAAGAATTGCTCTCGATTAAATTGAATATATAAAAATAAATGAATATATATATAATATATATATATATATATATATATATATAAATATATATATATATATATATATATACATATATAATATATATATATATATATATTATATAATATATATATATATATATATATATATATATATATATATATATATATGTAATTATATAATTATATACAGGGTGATTCATTAATATTTGTAAATATTTTAACAGAAAAATTTTGAGCTCATAATATGAAGATCTAACCCAATTTGCTCATACGAAATATTTCTCCGTACTGATTTACAGGGTGTTTTATTTAGATTATTAAAAATGAAATTTGTTCATTACTCGAATGCTGCTTGATATTTCTTTATGATATTTGGCAGTAAGTTACAGTAGTTTGGGACACATCAACTTATAGTAAAGACGACTTTTTCGCTATCACAGTGGCGTACGGCAGGGGCACGGGAATAGTCCTTGTTTCCTAAATTCTACGCCACTAGCAGAATTGTCACTATTTTTCGAGATATTTAACGTTGAACATATGGCTGCACATTCTTTTGATTTTTATGTAAGAGTCATGTCGGTGTTTTTTGTCATACGATTGCATGTATTACTTAAAATAATCATTATTAGGTATTTTGTTTCAATTTATAATCATATGAACAAACAATTTAAAACAGAACAATACAAAAATATCTAGCGCTACATAAGAAAGTTCAAAATAAATACTTAATTATCAAGATCTTCTTCACAATTTTTGGAAGAATATCAAATTTATGAACAAAACTTAAAAACAATTTACAACAAATGTTCAATGTGATCTCCGTTAACCTCAATGGGATTATCCATTCTTTCGCTAAACGATCTTCTAACTTAAAAGAATATGTTTGGCTGATTCGCAATAAAATTAGCGGAATTTACAATTTGCTGCCATAGTTCCTGGCAAGTATTTATCGTTTGAAATATTTTTGTAGTTGTTCTGTTTTAAATTGTTTGTTAATATTATTATAAATTGAAAAAATACCTAATAATGTTTATTTTACGTAATACATGCAATCGTATGAGAAAAAAACACCGACAGACGAAACAAGAGTGCCTTACTTACAGAGAATATTTTGGAGAATTGACAAATTATACTAAAATGACAATTCTGCCAGTGGCGTAGAATTTAGGAAACAAGAACTCTTCCTGTGCCACTGCCGTACGCCACTGGTGATAGCGAGAAAGTCTTCCTCACTATTATTTGATGTGTCCCAGAATACTTTAACTTACTGCCAAATATCATAAAGAAATATAGAGCAGCATTCAAGTAATGAACAAAATTCATTTTTAATTTTCTGAATGAAACAACCTGTAAATCAGTAAGGAGAAATATTTTGTACGAGCATATTGGGTTACATCTTCATAATTTGAGCTCAAAATTTTCCTTTTGAAATATTTACTTACACTCATTAATGAATCACCCTATATATATATATATATATATATATATATATATATATATATATATATATATATATATATATATATATATATATATATATATATATATATATATATATATATATATATCATATATAAATATATATATATATATATATATATATATATATATATATAATATATATATATATATATATATATATATATATATATATATATATATATATATATATATACATAAATATATATATATATATATATATATATATATATATATATATATATATATATATATATATATATTATATATATATATATATATATATATATATATATATATATATATATATATATATATATATATATATATATATATATATATATATATATATTAATATATATATATTAAAATATTTATATATTAATATATATATATATATATATATATATATTTTTATTTATATATATATTTATATAGATAAATATATATTTATATATATATACATTTATTAGTGATAGAACGATATCAATTTTTTTGCCGATACGATATATCGCTGATACCGATATTTACGTGCCGATATACCGATATATCTTATCGGCAAACATAACGCATATTATATTTGGCATCTTCAACTCTATTAAGAGATAAATCTCCTTTTGAGTGGTGGGAGGCAAAAAAAAGGAAATTTCCCAGTTTGTACAACGCACCTTTCAGCACCCGCTGCCAGTGTGTCAAGTGAACAACTTTTTAGTGAATTAGGTAATATTTACGAGCCTAAAAGAAATAGACTAAATGCAGATAGGGCTGAAATGTTGGTGTTTTTGCATCATAATATCAAAAAATTGAATTTCAAGTATTAAGTATATACTGTATTTAGTTCCTGCTACATTAGGTATATTTGTTGTTAGTAGTGTTAGGATTTGTTTTACTTTTTTAGTAGAAATGTTACTATCAGAATATTTTATTTTTTTATTTTGTTTAATAAAGTATGTCAGATATGCACTGAAAAAAGTTAAAAGCCCAAACATTTTTTTTGACGATATATCGGCAATTTTCTTGCCGATACGATACGATACCGATAATCAGCAACAATTGCCGATATACCGATATCCATATCGGTATCGTTCTATCACTTACATTTATATATATATATATATATATATATATATAATATATATATATATATATATATATATATATATATATACATATATATATATATATATATATATATATATATATATATATATATATATATATATATATATATATATATATATATATATATATATATATTCCTTTTTATATGGGTTTATAATATACTGTTAAGACTTTCAAATGAATGAATAATTTAAATAATTTATGCATGGTCAATAATGAATGCGTAACTTATTGATATTTTCAAACGGAAATGTTTAAGAGTAAATTATGTGGCTATTAGATGTAATTCTAATGGATTCATTACGCAACTGTTTCATTTTCTAGACGAGTCAGGATGCGAGGCTGACATGGCCGAGGGGAGCGTTGAAGACGACAACAGTGATATGTTAGGTCCCACGGCGCCTTCAGTTCACCAGACACCCGCTCCACCAAATTCTAGTGATATTAAGGATGAGGTGAGTGTTAAATAAATTGTGTGAATCACGCATGACCAAATATGTTTCAAACAGAAGAAAAAAATAACATTTCAGTTTATTATATACTAATGTGTAGTGAGAATTCCATTACTTACCAGCGTGTTCGTTTTCGAGCTCGCTTAATTATATCAATAATATACAATTCATTATGTTAATGATTAGTTGTTTATTTGTAAATTATATGAGAAGAATGTTGAATGAGGTGAATTGAGATGATGAAATTAGGAAACCTATGGGATCATGAAGTAAATGGCTATGCATAGGTAATATGGAAAATTCATGAGAGAATGTAATTTATATAAATTGATATTCAATTGGAAATATTTCATTATACATTCAAGATATCGTATGAAGACGATTTTCATGAAAGACATTGAGAGAACGAGTTTTAATTCAGCAAGGTGTAAACCAGTTATTCGAAATGTCTGTTCAAATGATGTCAACTTTTAAGATTCCTAGTCATGTTTTTGTGATGGATATATTGGGAAAATGAGTAAAATTCAGATAAGGACTTATAACAAAGAAATACAAATAATTTTTTTCGTGTTAAAATCATTTGGTTTTTCCATCAGGTATATTTTGTAAGGATACCAATAAGTGTTAAGTTTCATACTTAAATATGTAGCTTTGGAAAAAGTTAATACTTATTCTAAGTACAAAACATGATTTTGTGAGTACTTTTTGACAACATACTTCTCAATGGGGCATATTGTCACACGGAGCGGGGTTAATACAACTTGAAAAAGTTCAAAATTGAAATGGAAAGAACAACTAAAATAATCTCATGAAGATCATTAAAAATTATCTTCGAATGAAATGAAGCAATCGTCTATTTATCATTATCTATTTCACAGTCAGTATGACTTACCTACATATCAATGTTTTGCCCCAGTGCATGTTGTCACAGTGACATGTCAACTTGCCCCGAGACTTGCCCCTTGTGATGCTGTGACAACTTGCCTCGAACGACATTTTTGAATAAAACAACCGTTAGTCCTTTCACATTCGAAGCAATTTCCATTTTAACTATATCTTCTGATACGCTATATTTCACACTAAGAGCCATAATGATTTTTTTTCCTTTCAATTTCACAAAACACCAGAACATAATATTACTTCGAAGCACAAATATTTACTTTGATGCTATACAAAGACTTAACTACTAACAGATTATATTAAAACCTCTCGAAAGAATTTTGTTTAGGATTAAAAGGACTATTAAGTAGATGCCGCCAGTATGAAATTTTCTGAAATTTGCGTTATGAAAACTTTCCTCGGTGACAACTAGCTTCGGTAACAACTAGCCTCGGTCACCCTCACATGTTTTTCATGCAAAATGAGCATCGTAGAAAAGTAGTTACAAAATTTTAGAATTCTACTGATCCTTGTTCTCTAATCAAAGGCACTCATTTCAAAATTAAGTGGTCCTCAGAAGTTCTCTGTTTCTAGTTGAACTCGAAAAAACGATTCAGATCTAGTACTGTTGGTTTATTCACTGAAATTTTGAGTTCAATTCAACAATCTGTATAAATTTCTTGGGAAATTAGTATTGTAAATTAGACTGCTTCATATATGAATACACTTTTACAAAACTGATGCTTTTTACCGTTCATTTTGAACAGTTCTGGATGCATTCTGATTCATCATTATCATATTGATTCTTTCGTGAAAATCCGTGTCGGAGGTACTAGACTATATTTATTTTAAGTAGCACTATATGCTTATACGATAATGATCAAGAACCTAGCCTGATACTTAATATTGTCTTGTTATATAATGAAAATTATAATCCTTGGAGGATCATAAACATACACAGAACGAAAAAGGTACGTGAATATAATGATTAAAACCATTGTGATAATGTATTCGGACATCAATTTTCAACCGATGCTCGAGTTCATTGATTTAATGTATTATTAGTAATTGCTTGATGTTCAAGTGATTATATCAATCCCCGAGAGGCATTAATTTCATCACCTAGATTTCAAAACAAAGTACATTCTACTAATAACCATTGTGTATCAGTCAATCAACATCCAGCATGATATTAATGTTTTCTGTACATCAACCGATCACCTGCAGTCATTGAATTAAGGAACCCAGGACGTTAACTCATTCACCGATACATTATTTCTAACCCATGCGCACAATGACTTTCGAACATCGTTCAATGTTCGGAGACGTTAATATAATGTAAAAATACATCGATCTAAGCCTACAGGTTGCTCCTCCTTAAAATTTTTGTTTTATGTCTATATATTATTGCTAATGCTCCAAGCAATTATGATGGCACTTTCGAACGAGTACGTTCCAAAGATAACTACAAACAGAAACAAAAGATTCATTGAATTGGAATAATACAATTTATTCATAATTTTTCAAATATTGACATAAGATATGTGTTTTACTGTATACAATTCCTGGATTGAGGTTTAAAAAAAAGTATTCAATTAACGACCCAAACATAATACCTTCTGGAGAAAAACTTAAATCGGAAACATAAATAATATTTAAACATCTATCAACAGTTCTTGTAACATTGAAAAACTTATATCTAATTCCATCGAAGTATGTATACTCTTCTTGAATTTTTGTTATATCTTCGTCAATTGCGAACACAAAGGATTGAATTGAAGTTTTCTTCGAATTCAAAAAGTATATCCATTCTTCAATTTCTTGTGGTGTTTTTGCAAGATATAAAAATGAGTGCTGTAAGTTGAAAATTTTTCGTTATTAATTTTTCCAGTAATATCTTTCTTTACAACTTTGTTGGTGGCTGCCTCATCTCGCCCATCTAGAAATAAAAATATATTATGGTCGAGAATGGAAAAAGTGAATTCCAGATTTTAGAAAACTGCTTTTCTTTTTCATTGGGACTACTTTTAAATGAAATAAGTATGTTATGAACTTAATAAATATGATGTTCACGAAATATGTATCAAATTACTCTGAAGCTGTCATTTGATTTCATAACAAATGAAAAAAGTGTTTTTTCTCAACCCTGACTAAAACAACCATCATCTGACATAAAATAATAATATCAAGCTCTTTTTGAACTACTAACATTAGCATCACGGGGTGAACAGCATTCACTGAAATACACAATCTACACAAGCAGATTACTTACTTTCCTCGATATTTTCGATTTCCAATGGGCAGGTAAAAACTCAATCGCCTTGTCTTTGACATTGCCCTTGAACAGAAATGCAATGATTTTGGCACTTCTTTTTCACAGTTTTTGAGAAAACAATTATCATTTTCGTTCTTCATGGTTGAGTACATATTAATCTAGAAGTAAAGTTATAATAGTTAGTTGCAACTATAGCTATATTATATTGAATGTTATAGGCAATACATGAAATTATACAGGATTAAATCAAAAATCATGAAAAATATACTAGTTGACCATGGACAATTTAATATATTACATAAAGTGAACAAGTAAAATTCTTCAATAATTTAAAAAAAAACATACCTACGCCACAGTTGCAAAGTAGACATCTCATGTCAGCCAGTTTGTATTCTAGCGACGGGTTTCTGCATTTTCGATCTCAGCGGTGAATTGTTGGTTTCCAATATCTTTGGTGGAGGGCGCTCTGGGTTGTTATACAGTTAGTTGTCCGACCATGATTTGTATTGGGGAAAAGTAAATATAGAATAAATATGAAGGTGCTTGGAATATTTCGGTTTCTACTTCAGATCCAGATCACACTCACGAGTATGGTCACAACCTGCAATAAATTATTATTTTTCAAGATGATGTTGAAATAGTGTAGACCGCAAATTTTAGTAAATAGTGGATTTTTTGTAAATACAATTTTCTTTTCAGTAATTTACTGAATTTACCGTTGAGACGGTGGGGGTGCAGCAAGAAATTCATCAATTCATGATCTTTATGCATTGTCCCAATGCTCTCGGACATTGACCGAATGACTTAAAGCATTAGGTGATGAACGCAGTGCATTGCTATGATGAACTATACATAGGTTAATGTTTTCAATCATTAATGTTATGCCTATTGAACATAGCTTTATTAAAAGAGGGATTATGACAATGTGTCGTGACGATTAAAGGTACATAGTATTGATCACTATGTAGTCATTAATTTGATGTACTTTTCACATTGCTCTGATGTAAATAACATTATAAAGATGACTTTTTTCATTAGATTCATGATTCAATTACATTATCATAATGACATAGATTTCATTATAACAACAAAATCGTTGATTGATCAATCACAGAAATTCATTATTATCAATAAATCTTTGACATTGTCCTAATGAAAAATAAGTTATGATAATGAATATGCGGTCAATCATTGGCAGTGATTGATATCAGGCTCATTATTATTTTCTGTGTATACCTACTTCTGACTTCTGACTTATTTGTTCCCCTAACTCCAATGTAAATTTCATTTGGAAATCAAGTATCATAACACATTGTTTACTCTATCATAGGCAATAAATACGAATGCTGATTCGTATAGAATATTTAGTGTATTTTGACCTGTTCGTGATATAAGTCTACCTTGATCTACCCTCGGATCTACCTATATGAACCGCTTGTCAAGCCATTCGGCAAAGTAAGAACTGAACATTTTCTTTGGTTTTAAATTTTCATAATTTTGCTCTCTTGAATCCTCGAAAACTTGATGTTTCAAAATAAAAATTGCGGCGATAGAAAAGATCCATTTAAACCCCCAGTGTGCACTTTTCTGACAAAAACTCAATCCTTGTACTGAATTTCAACCCTCCAACTTAATCAGCAGATGCTGTGGAGATGCGCAGATCTACGAAAGCCGCGGAAAATCATGTGGTTAAGGAAAACAATTTAAATACAGTGCAATTCCTCTGCCTCTGCATAATCAACCTAAGAAATTCGAACCTTCTAACCCAATCTGGATGAGCTGTTCACGAGCGGAAATCCTCGAACACGACAAAAAAACCAGAAATCTCTATACTCAAATGTTATTGTAGTGTCAGAATCGACTTTATCATAAATATAATTTTCAAAGTGATAGGATATGTTTTGAATTTTTTTAAATTTTCTATCTCATTATTGAACAATAGGTTCAACACGAGTGTGTATGAGCATCTTATTAAAAATCACATTGTTCTAAATTTTATATCAATTTATAATACATATATAAGAATATAAATCTCACTACAATTAAACTATTACGCAATTAACTTGAACTATTATTGCGTTGTACTATAATGGTCAAATAGTCGTTCGTTCTTTTGAATCGAGATGAATTTCAATCAATATTTTGAGATAGATTTTCACAGAAATTGTCAGAAATTTCCGAAATTGTCAGAAATGTCAATACTTCATAAAACATGTCAAAAAAACTGAAAACTTCCAAAAGTTTATTGAGCATTAGTTGATAATCAATTGAATGAATTTTTAAATCCCAATGTTTGCATTTAAACTCAATTTGGTAATACAATAAAAAATTCAAATATATATCAACTTACTAATGTAGGAAAATACATTGTTCAATTTTCATTTACAGTACTAGTTTGTTCAAATACATTAAGAAGGTTATTTCCAGTTCCGGCCCTGTCAACAATAGCCACAGTCCGTCTCCAAAACGACGAGGGTTGATTTGGGGTGCACTTTACCGTGAAATTACTGCACTGACTTCCTCCCCAGGGCAAACATTCGATTCTCCACATTCATCTTAACTACTTGAAGTTGTATACAGTCCGAAATTATAATTGTTGGCATCCTGATACTACCCCTTCTTTATGTAATTGACCATTTGTTTTTCCTATTTCTGGGCATACGACAATGTACTCTACTTATCTTTTTCTTTCATTTAAACTTCGATATACTTTCAACAGTCATAGAGAAACAGGTAAATGAATTTCAGCTTCTCAAAATTCTTGTTTAATAAGAATCGATCGAAGAATTCTTCAATATTTATTTCATCGACAATGTGCATTTATTTCAATTTATGCAATCATATTCATTTGAAAATTATTTCAAACAAAAAATAAAGTGAAATTGAAAAAAGACAAAAATAATTACCTTAATGCGCATGGAGTTCGTTCAGTAATATGTCTCTCTTATCAAGTTATCAAGTCTACTCTACCGTTTCTTTCAGAGATACAGTTTATTCTTTCTTCAGATGATGAATGTGATTAAAAATTTTATGAATTAATTTCTTTTTAGTTTATTTTATATTCTAAGTAACAATTTTGAAAGGACCTCAACTCTTACCTTTACACATGGTAACTATTCTTCAGATAGGGCTGTCTGAAGATCAGTTAACACGTGTAAAGTAGTTGAGGTGCTTGTCATACTTTGTGTATCAATAAGTGATATAAAGTTTTTAAGATTTTTTCAAGAAGGCTGTAGTCTATTATTTCTGAGGAACTGGTTTATTTCCTGATTACCTGCTGGCTATTCCAGCTTTGCTACGATCAAAGGGCCTTTCCATCACCCAATTGCGGTGCTACTCATATTGTCCAAAGTAAAAGAATATGCCATCAACTCACATCTTGTGAAACACCTTGAGAGAAATAATCTCATTAATGACCATCTATAAGGCCTTCGAAGTTGTCGTTCAATAGGTGCCTATGTCCGACCGAGTGTCAGACATCTTCGGTCAATCGTTAACTATAATCATAGAGAATCATTGGCAGTTCCAATAGATTTCTCTTCTTATCATACGGCGTTTGACCGGTTCTGACACAAGGCACTGCTATTGTAGCTTCAATCTTATGGTGTTACCGAACAACTAGGCGATTAAATCGAAATCGCGTTGCGGTCGATGGTGCAATCTCGGACCCATATACTGTGAACGCCAGAGTGCCTCAAGGGCCTGTCTTGTCACCGACACCTTTTCTTATAGATATTAATAATGTCCTGAATCTGACTAAAAATAAAATTGTGATGTTTGCTGACGACAGTATCTACTCTAATAGCATCCACAACCAACAGGAACTCTGGCAGTGCTTCTGCTTCTAGTCATCAATGTGTTCCGAAAGCTGACATAGAGATAATTTCTAACTGGAGATTCTATAATTTGGTAGCTTTTAATGCCACCAAGACTCAAGCAACCAGGTTTTCAAGAAAAACTTCCCTTACCGATCCTCAATTAGTATTGGAAAACCAAATTATTAAGCCAACCAATAAACAGCATACCAAATGGGCGGTAATTCTAATTTAACCTGGCATGAACATGTCTCTATTATTACTTATTCGGCTGGATAGAAGCTTAGTTATCGTTTTCATGCCAAAAATATGTTTACGTCTAAGCAGCTATTTTTGCTATACTAGTCTCAAGTTCATCCAGCATCGGAATCCTGCCTTCACTCTTGGATTACTCGCTTTGTATCTGTTTGGCTCAATTGAAAAAAAAAGTGAGGTTTATAAGAGATCCGTGATTGATTACTCATCACCTTCACTGGAACATTGGAAAAAGGTTGCCGACTTCAATATCTTCTACCGATATTATCACGGCAGGTATTCCATAGTCATTGCAACCATTATTTCACCAGGAGCTCAATTCACATGTCAATCAATGTAGGCTGAAGGTATACACTAATTTGACGTTCACATGCCAGAAAATTCGTATATTGGAAGGTTTTTCTGAACCGAATTGTACACCTATGGAATGCTCTACCTTCAGAGGTGCTTTCGTTTTGCTATGACTTCCATTGGTTTGAATCCAGCATGAACCGCCATTTGCTAAAATTATCTCTGGGCGCTTGAGACGCGTTATAAGCTTTCGCTTTTAGCAAGAAAAAAACAAAATAATGTAGGTTTATATAGGATTTCCATTATATAACATAACAAATTGAAAACAACGTTTTTTGAATAAATTTTTAGCAAAATGTTGATGGTGTCTGTCTCATACATTGCCATTAGAATAGGTTCACCTTGTATCATAAAAGTCATTTTTTGTGGCAGTCAACATCGTTTTGGAGTGTTGTTAGGCTAATTGAATTTTTTTTTAATGTGATACATCAGTGATGGTTTAAATCAGCATTCAAAGATTCCCTAGTGTTGAGCAATTATCGTTTTGTTAAGAATTAAGTCCGTTATTAGGACTGAGCTATGAAAGATTTATCAGTGATTTCTATGGATAAGCATTCAATGGTCATCCAAGATGATTACTAGGACTGAACTGTAAAATATTTATCAGAGTTGACCCAATTTTTTTTATGTGTCTGTCAACATTACTTTAGAGTTTCTCAGTCTATTCGGACTGTTTAGAAATGTAATTTATCAGTGATTTCTTGGATAAGCATTCGATAATTCTCTACAGATACAAATGTTATATATATATAATATCGGAGTTTTGGAAAAGGAATTCATCAGTGGTCATATTTATTGGATTACGTTCGATGATCCTCTACTAATAAGAATTCATCGTTTTGTCAAGAATCACCATAACTTTTGAGTTTCATGATTTAATCGAATCGTTTTAGAATGGAATTTACCAGTGGATGATCTTCAAATGTTCTGCATTTATCATTTCGAGAAAAACTACAATTTTTCTCTAAAACTAGTGGGTTTAATATTTTCATTGGGACTCGTTCTTTCAGCACTGAATACTCAGATAATAATTTGGTTGATAATGTTAAGCATTCAACTGAGATTCTGTTCCGCCAATGCAGAAAAGAGGGTACTTGAACGAGTCCACCCCTTCTGGCCCGGGGCGCCCAGCAGGTGGCAGATGAAAATGCACCCCCGTCAACATAATTATATTTCTTTCCTTCAACTCGACTCACTACTCTTTTAATTACGAACAACTTAGAAAGGGTCTTAATTTACACACCCCACCAATTCATCAACCCCTTTTACAACTCATTTCTTTCATCTATGAGTCATGAGTTTTTTGTTCAGGGCGATCGATTCGAATTATTATTACGAATTATTACGCTTCTGAAATGAGAATATTGAATGTGGCACGAACGCTATTGGGGTTGAACAGATCCGCTTTGAAGATATTCATATGAATTGATACCGGTCAATTTGCTTTTTCGTCAGAAATTGAACTTCTTAAATGTACGAAGTACATGATTAAGTAAACTCGTCAATTTGACATTTTTCGAATATATCGATTTCATGATTAATAAATAAATTTTAAATATTTCAAAAATTTATTTTCATAAAAAGTTATTTTTCCGCATATACGTCGAACATTGATAAATTTTTATAATTTTGACATAACTTTTCTCAAGCATGTTGCTTTTAGGTAAAGCTCCGATGCCGAAGGCGGATCAACATGCTTTCGAAAATCTATGACAAGAATAATGAAATTTCTGCATCAAATTTGAAACTCAAAAAGTTCAAATCCCCTTTAAAATCCAATTCATTCAAATTTTTTACCTTCTAGTACATCCATTAATTTTCATAAATATTTTCATCCATGTAACTGAATTAGAGGGCTGCAGAGATGAGGAAATCTTGAAAATCCGCAAAAGCTCAATCACCCAAGAAAACAAATCAAGAAGAAAATATACATATATATATATATATATATATATATATATATATATATATATATATATATATATATATATATATATATAAATATATACATATATATATATATATATATATATATATATATATATATATATAAAATATATATATATATATATATATATATATATATATATATATATTTTTTTTTTTTTTCTTGATTTGTTTTCTTGGGTAATTAAGTCTATATACAACTGATGGTATATCTATATTTACATACACATTAAGAAATGTTTTAACGTCTCAGCAATCACTGTGGCCTTCATCAGAAAAATATTTTGTTCTCATCCATAGCTAAAATTTAAATTAAAACATAGTAGAATACAGCTAATTAAGTCGACAAACAACAAAAAAAAAATACACAAAAATAAAACAAAATACCTTTCTTCCGTACACAAGAGTGGCAAATTCATT
>JARQZK010005140.1:227500-270000 GCA_030704885.1 Cynegetis impunctata | reverse complement strand
TGAGTTTTGAATTCGAAGTGCCGCAGTTATAACGTAATGAGTAATTATAAATAGTTTCATCAAATAATGTTGATGCAGTATATAATTAGCATATTAAGTGTTTGTTCGTATTTTCAATTTTATTGCTTTGTTTTGAAGCTATCATACTTTTGATAGCTTAGTGTGAGGAGTAGTTTCCGTTTTTGTTATATCTATCAAAAGAGGAAGAAATTTCAATTAAAAACAATGTTTTCTTCATATTGGTTAATGAAAAAACTTTGTGATACACGAAAATTGTAAAATTATGAACATTTTTAAATAAAAGTTGATGGAATCCGTCGTTACTACGTGATAATTTAACATGATGAACAAAACTAAATTTGAATTTACTACGTTTATTATCACAAAATATATATTTTGTGATAATAAACGTAGTAAATTCAAATTTAGTTTTGTTCATTTTTAAATAACATTTACAGTATGTACATATACTGTCATGAAATTATGAAAGTATTAGATATCGATCAATGAGATGATTGCATAGTGAAATATTGCTAGCAAAAATCATACTACCAACCCTTCGAGACCTTAGTAACAGAGTCCGTCGTTATCTACGTTAGGTTTGATTGTAATATTTGACGAAAAATAGTTTATTTTTATTACTTTTGTATCTGAGTACTCCCTCCTCAAACTTTTATGTAAGTTTATTTGGCTGATGTTCTGAAAATTAAATAAATTTATACAAACTAAATTGGTTGCCAGTATTCCAACATTTAACTTAGATGTTATTGAACTATTTCACTTAATTTCCTATAACTGAATCTTCAATTTGAAGAAGACTAACCTTTTTGATAGAAACAATCACAAAATGAGGGTGAACTTTCTTAACCCTTTATCGGTCTGCTTCTGATCAAACCATAAGCAATTTTATAGACCATGTGACCATATGGTTACATTATATTCAAAAGCGTTTATTCTTAATTCCCCGTGGTTCTTCGTTTCGCAAGCAACGAACCATACGGTAGCAAACAAGCTTAGAAGGAGTAACCAACGGAACAATCGATTTCGCGCCAAATTCGACTGCCAGTTTCACTTGTTATGACTTGTGT
The DNA here is from genome assembly GCA_030704885.1 of Cynegetis impunctata. Taxonomy (NCBI): domain Eukaryota; kingdom Metazoa; phylum Arthropoda; class Insecta; order Coleoptera; family Coccinellidae; genus Cynegetis; species Cynegetis impunctata. The sequence goes on along the minus strand of JARQZK010005140.1, from coordinate 268,912 downwards.
TCGTCTGTTTTTTAGGTTAGGTAGTATATATTGACGGTTTGTAGTGTTCTATTGATTGTTTTTATCGAAATATTGACGTTGGCTGCTTTAGTATATCAGGTATAGAATATTGCTTTTTGTTCACCTGTAAACTCATAGCAATATGATAATTTTTTGACTTAGAATAAGCGTAACCGTATGGTCACTTCGTCCATTATTTCGCTTTTATTTTGTCAGTGGATTTCATGAATAATTCATAGTAATGATGAATTTGATGCAATACCTTCTCGCTCATTCTATGGCAAGAAGAAATGTAGGCTACCACCCCTGCACAGGTCTCAGATGGATCAGACAATTCCGATGATGAGGGTTTGATGAAAATCTTTCTGCTTTCAGGATATGATAAATTGAATAATGATCCAATTTCTTATACTGTAGAATCACCAAACATTCAACATCCAATTATTCAAAGACCAGATGAAGCATCAAGAATGGATTCTTTTGGTCATTGGCCTGTACACACTAACAAAGGTAGATGTAGGCTCTGTATGAAGGGTACAAGTCGCCTGAAGTGTGAAAAATGCGATTGCAGGCTATGTCTCACTGATAAAAAAATTGATTCTGATAATTTCATCCAAATAAATGAAAAATTGCCGTTCGAAGTTTTTGAAATACTTAATGTATTTTAATTTTTTCAATTAATGAAGATTTTGTGATTTGGGTTGTTTTACTGGGATATGTAACCATATGGTAACAATATTTAAATCCGTAAAATTATAAACATAAAACAACTAAAATTGCCATAAGAAAGCAATTCAGAATATGCTGTGCAAGTATAGTAATTTTGTTAGGCCATTTTGATATCTTGTCCGTTAAGTGGTACAAAAAATTGTGTAGCCATATAGTAACTCAAACCAATAAAGGGTTAATGAATTATGGGAAGTTACTTTCAGAGATCTCCGTAAGTTTACTAGAATAATATGCAATACTTAACATCTATATTCACTATTTAAAAAAGTTCATTTTGTGTTTACTTACATGCCATTTTGAGCAAACACCTTTATGAAAACAATTTCAAAATAAAACTTTTTCGCAAATGACTGAGCAATCCATTCGACTAATTTCAAATCTTCAAAAACATATCGAAAATTCGAAGTATACTGATAATCGGGAATATATATATATATATATATATATATATATTAATATATATATATATAACGTAGTTATTATATATATATATATATATATATATATATATATACATATATATACAAATGAATTTATCTACAGAATTACTAAAATTATTAGTAATAATGCATAATAATACTTACATTTCGGATAGTTGTGCTAGCATAGTTATTCATTCTTCCCATTATATGTTTCTTCCAGTTATATGTTATGTAATTATTGTTATCAGGATATGTTACATTCAACATGGCCCTAATGAGAATATAGCTTTCGTTGTACTAAATTCTGAATGAACATTACTTCCCTGAAGATATCATTGTTTTGAATAGTTCCTACTTGCTCTCGAAGTCAAATATAAATTCTAATGCAGATAATTCTAATTTTTCTTTTCATTTCATTACTCTGGAATGTTGATAATATACTTCATTGTGCTTGCTATTCAATACATAATATATAGCAAAAGTAACTTTGTTATCATTAACTGAGATTCATTTTCATCTATATGTACATAATATGAGTGATATTTTCAAGTTATCGAATTGAAAATATGCAAACTGAGGAAACGATGATAAATGGTATCATCATAAGTGCAAATTACAAAGCTCACTGAAACGCATTGATTGAAATGAGAGAATTAAATTTTAATACTGATGAATGAAAATGGCTTCCTGTCAAATGAAAAAATAAAATAGTAGAGAATAGTAGCTAGCGAATATTTTTCATCATTGTAATGCATTCCTATATAATATTTCACGATGCGAATGACAATGGCGGTAATGGCAAAAAAAAACATAAATGTATTTTATAATTAGTTAATTATGCAGCATCTGGCCATTACCGATTGCGATTGCCATTGGCCGGACGCGTTACCAACCGAAAAAATGAATTTTATTAAAAATCAATACCAACATTCGCGTGTTTTTAAATTACAGATTGAAGCGTCCACCATAAAAAAGCCATGCGCGAAAAGAGTAAAACGCTGCGGACTAATCACAAAGAATAAAAAACGCGGACGTGTATCGGGGGTTGGGGTGGCCGCCGCGCCCCTATCGTTTTGTTCTCCTAACTGATTTTCGAACATACACTCATTTGAACAACGGACAAAAGCTAAAAACCAATAGTCCTTCATTTTCATTTATTCACTGGATAGCGCTGTATTGGAAAAAGGTTTTTGTTTGTGGGGGGTGACCGGGCGACGTCTCCCCCTCCTCCTCGGTCCCTCTTGATTAGTAGCGAACGCTGCGAATTGCGGGAACTGGCAGATGAGGGGCGGGAGGAAAGGGGAATTTCGGACGGTTGTAATTATCATAATTAATTCGTCCGTCGTAGCTCCTTCTTGCTTCATCTCTCTCTCTGTATAGCAGAGACGTAGATTCATTTCATTATTTGAGGATTTGCAGACCCCACGCAAAGGCTATACAAAGACGATATTTTCTACAATAAATTGACAAAGTTGTTCACTCGGTTGTTCATTTCTATAGATCAACTGTGGGAATTGTCATTAAAATTGGTCTCAAGGAATAGTTCATTAATGAAAAAAAAACTCGTGGGCAACTGTGGTCGTATTCCACCGTTATTTTTGTATGCTCACATACAAATTTTTAACCCCCTAAGTGAGTTAGGAGTTGTGGAGGATACAAAACATAAAAACCCACGGACTAAACAGAAAATCTCTACATTGAAATATAGGCGGTAAAGGAAATAGTTGCCACAACTAACATTCACTCAATCCACGTAGGATAGTTCAAACCTGTAACTTGATGAGCTGTGTAGGAAAACAAGAAATTAAAATAGCGGTCGTTTAAAATGCGACATGAGCCTTCCAAAGAATATTTCCCTAACATTAACTCAATATACGTAACTAAATTTCAATCCTTCCTGCAGAAGATGCGGATGTGCGCAACTTCCCAAAAATCATAAAAAAATTTATATCTACATAAAAATGACTGCAGTTTCGAAAAAAGTTTATACCACTACTTTCCCTAACAACTCAATTCACGTAGAACATTTCAACCCTCTCACTCAAGAGAGGGTATAATCATTTAAACAAGAATTTTTAGTTAGAGCCGCTAAAAATGCCAAAACGACCCAAAAAAATACATTCTTATATATATATATATATATATATATATATATATATATATATATATATATATATATATATATTTATATATATATATATATATATATATTTATATTTATATATATAATATATAGTAATATATATATATATATATATATATATATATATATATATATATCATATATATATATATATCTATATATATATATATATATTTAATATAATATATATATATATATATATATATATTTTATATATAATATATATATATATATAGTATATATATATTATAAGTATAATATATATATATTTATAGATATATATTGTAACTATATATATATATATATATATATCTATATATAAGAGGATCGTCATATATATATATAGTATATACTAGTATTAGGTAGTAGTAGTTATATATTCTATATATATTGCATATATATTATAATATATATAGCATATATAATTACATATTATATATATATGATATATAGTATAGTATATTATATTTATATATATATATATATATATATCTATATATCTATTTATTCGAATTGTTGTTGCCTGTGAACTATTTCTAATCTCTTGAAAATTATTAGCAATAACAGGCTTGTTGAATCTAAAAAACTCGATTTTATTAAAAAGTTGACGTTTCGCCACGACATTCGTGGCTTTATCAAAACTTTTTTTTTGATAAAGCGAGAGCAGCATAGCTCCATCACTATCGTATTTATCGCGCGAAATGCATCACGTCGAGATGCGATTCTAACGGATAGAATTATAAGAATCTTTGAAAATCACGAATTGAAAAAAAAAATTTATTTTATTGCGAATTGCATCGTAGTGAAAAAAAAAAGTTGAAACCATCGGAAGAACGTATCACAACATCAACATAATCTATTGGGAAAAAAATTCAGGAAGTGCATCGCGTACTGATAGAAGATCGAGATGTAATTCGAACGGAATAGCTACCACGAAATGCAGTGCGTTTGAAAAAAAAATTGAAACCAAAAAAGAATTTCAAACACACAAAGGGGATTTTCAAATAAAATAATCAACGGGAACTAAGAAGAAATAAAGGAATACTACGGACATATAGACAAGGGGGAGTGTCATTCAGTCGTATGTAAGTCGCAGGTAGGAGCGCGGAGCACAAGGGGAGTGAATGGGGGACAGGGAAAGGCAGCAGCGACAGAGCAAGATCCAAGAGGGCAAGGGGGAGCGGAGTAGAAGGGAGGGGGGGGGAAAGAGAAGATGACAAGGGGAGAAGGGCACACGCCAAACGTCAAAAATAAAGCAAACTCAAGGAGAGATTAGACAAGGGAGAAGGCATTCAGCAGGGGATACATCATTCCACAGATAATAGGCAAGGCGCAAAAACACATGAGTGCCTAAACACCACAAGACATATAGACGACAAGACGTAAAGTAAAGAGTATGTAGACGTCAACAAGAAAGTCAAACAGTAAATAACACATCGACAAACGTAAGGCAAGTCAAAACAAGCGAGTCACACATAAGCTGCAATGTACGTACAACTTCAATCCGCCTCTAATGCAAGTGCTGCAGAGCTGGTTAAGATTTGGGGGCAAGTTTTTTCCAAAACCACGAAAAAAGAAATATCTACGTAAAAATGGCGGCGCTGGAAAAATATAACCAAATTTTGATAGTTTTGTAGATGCCAATATGTACCGGGAATATATATAAATATATATATATATATATATATATATATATATATATATATATATATATATATATATATATATATATATATATATATAGGGTTCCCCGATGGCCTATTAGAAGTATCTAGAGAACGAAAAAAGTAAACGACTTGTTATGGTTATGGTCTACACTTGGAAAATATTATCATCATTGCAATGTTGCCAGATCTACGAGTAACTTATGCTGACTATGTTATTTCAAATAGCACACCATGTATATTTTAATATTTTTGTATTCTGTGGAACATTTTGAAACTTTTTTATTGACCATATGACATACCTATCTTGAGCCATTTCCAAAATAAAAATTATTCTTTGAAAAATTTGGCAACAAACATCTCCGAAATAAAAATTTATTGTTTCTCAACTATCACAGCTAGAGCCCTGAAATTTTGGTCAGAGAATCATATAAGATCAGGTTAACACAATAAATTATGAAGGTCAAAGTTCACAAAATAATGTTCTTTGGGTAGAACATAAAAAAGAAATTTATGCATGAATTTCAAATAGGACACCCTATATTTTTTAGCAGAATTCGAAGGAAGAACAAATTCCGCAACTCAAAGTATTTCATAATATAATACCTATCTCTAGCGGTACAAGAGTTATGGGCAAAAACTAGAAAAACTCAATTAAAACAAACATAACTTTTCATTCTAGGCCTGAGGGTTATCATGGCAACGCAAATAAATATCACCGGTTTGCTCACCTTTAACCTCGAACTTTGGTACATGTCAGGCATTCAAAAAAATACACACTCTAACCAAAAAGTGAATAATAATAATAATAATTATAATAACTTGGTATGCAATGCAAGCTGCGGTTTTGCAAATATTGAGCGAAGCAAGCATTTTTTCAACTGAATTTGAGATTTTCAAAAATAAAAGTCATGTCGTCCTTAACTAACATGTATGTTCCGATTCTGCGCCCTGTCTGAATGCGGACATGTCTAGGACACAAACACCTATGTTTATGTCATAACAGAGGAGCATAGACCCACATATATGCGGACATGTATTGAAGATGTTAATCGCAGATTCGGAACGGCCTTTTGTTTCACTAAAATTAAAACGGCAATCATTACATACATGTTGGTTAAGGACGACATGACTATCATTTTTGAAAATCTCAAATTCAGTTGAAAGAATGCTTGCTTCGCTCAATATTTGCAAACAGCAGCTTGCATTGCATTTATTATTATTATTTCACGTTTTGTTTAGAGTCTGTATTTTTTTTTGACTACCTGACAAGTGCTAAAGTTCGAGGTTAAAGGTGAGCAAACCGGTGACATTTATTTGCGTTGCCATGATAACCCTCAGGTCTAGAATGAAATGTTATGTTTGTTCTAATTGAGTTTTTCTAGTTTTTTGCCCATAAGTCTTAAACCGCTAGAGATAGGTATCATATTATTTAATACTTTGAGTTGAGGAATTTGTTCTTCCTTTGAATGCTGCTAAAAAATATAGGGTGTCCCATTTGAAATTAATGTATAAATTTCACTTTTATGTTGTACCCAAAGAACATTATATTGTGAACACCCTGTATGAGATACCTTGACTCTCATAATTTATTTTGTTGAACAAACCTTATATGATTCTCTAACAAAAATTTCAGAGCTCTAGCTGTGGTAGTTGAGAAAAAAAAAATTTTTAATTCGGAGATTTTTTTGCCAAATTTTTCAAAAAATAATATTTATTTTGGAAATGGCTGCCATTTGAAATAACATAGTTAGCATAAGTTACTCGTAGATCTAGCAACGTTGCAATGATGATAATATTTTCCAAGTGTAGATCATAACCTCTTATACGTGTAGCCCGAATTTCATGTCGTTAACTTCTTTTGTTCTCCAGATACTTCTAATAGGCCATCGAATTTGGGGAACCCTGTATATATATATATATATATATATATATATATATATATATATATATATATATATATATCAGACATGTAAAAATTTTCGAAATTCGTGATCAAGGAGGTCTAAAACGGATGAAAAAAAATACTCCTGCATCTGACTGCTTTCCTTCGATACACTGCAATAGTATGTATTTTATAATTTTATAGGATAAAATTCGACTAAAAAATATCATACTGAGTAAGATTATTTTACTCATTCATAAAACTAGACACGCCGCCACTGGTCAATTATCGAAATTTTGTTCAACAGGGCAGGTTGTTTTAGATCTTGGTCATTCTTTACTTCGGCTTTTCTGATGTATATATTCATAATTTCCTCAAATATTACACTCCTCAATTTCCATTCATTTAATTAATCGAAATGCTGTTTGTTCTATTCACCCCAAGTTTTATGGACAGTTATTCAATAGAAACCGTGGAATTACTTCAAATTGTGAAATTTTTCATCGAAATTTCGGAGCTGCTTATCATCTGAGGCTAGAAAAAACAAATTATTCATTGACTTGATTTCTATTCATTTCTGTAGATTCTCAACCTACACATCATCTGAAAATCGGAAAAACATCTAAAAATTAACTAGACTGCGGAATTTTTTGCTCATGATTTGTTTTCAAACATTTTGTAATTTGTTTCCGTAGTAGGAAATAGGTACCTCAAACTATGGATCTTAAATTTTTTGATGCCCTCTTCATACTTTTTCAGTCTTATTTCAAGATTTGTTTTTTATAATTTAAATATTTCACAGTTTAAACTTGAATTTGTTTCATTTGTTGGCTGTAGAGGTGCGCAATACCGAAAAAAAGTATAAAAATTCTACATAAAAACGGCGATAGAGTAAAACCCTTGCACTGATAAAAAGCACCTTCCTAACATTAACTGAATTCACATATAAATTTTGAATCCTTTAAATCGAGTTGGAAGAGCTGTTGAACAGCTCAAAACCTCAAAATGAAAAAATCTAAAATTTGTACATACAACTGGCGGTAGTGTGAGAATCAAGTTGTCACTTCCCTAAATATAACTCGATTCACATATAAATATTCAAAACTCTTACTCGATTTGAAGAGATTGTATAGGTGGATGAGCACATGAGTCTTCCGCAACAACGACATTGACTCCTTTTCTTGAGTCGACAATGCTAGAAAAATCAAGTCGGTCACCACAAGAAATTGAAACAATAAACAGATGATTTGGACCTATTGGGTCCCTAGTATTTTCCATCCACCGAATGTAATCATTTAACTCGTACGGAGCTAGATTCATGAGACTCGACGACATGAAATTTCTATTCTTCCTTCAAGAAATAATGTTAGAAAATTCTCATCGGAGCCACACATGAGGAAAACTAAACATTCGGTTCCGCTCATCAACGAGCACAATAGTAGTGTCCTGTCAATAGACCCAGTGGACAACGGCATCGAATCCACCTTTAGCTTAGTACTTGGAAGGTCCCTGGTTCGAACCCCGCAGCCGACTGGTCTGCCATGAGTTTTTTTCAGAGGTTTCCTTATGGCGTAAAGTAAATCACTGCTTCCATACTTACAAGGCGAATGCTGGGCCAGTATTTATCCTCTAAACCCTACCCACACTTCCTATGTTCCATAAATATCCTGTCTCACCCATCCTTAATGCACTTGTACATACAATTGTATCCTCTATTCTGGCTGAAGGAGTTAATCCCAAACTCAAGCTACCCTCCTCCTTGACACATACTTCAGGGAGGAATGACACACGTGTGTTTCCTTTTTTTTTCGTTGGTGGGTTGATTTGAAAATTATCAATTTTTCAAATGAAATTACCCAACCTAGTTTGAATGAAGTACTGATGTATTTTTTGACAGAATTTTGGATATATTGGATTTTGTATATTAACCGGGTAGAAATATTTTAGTGTGTGGAGACTTTAATTTCAATTCTTATAAAGAAACCATAGATTTTGGAAATTTTTATGAAATATTGGCAGGTTTTAATTTGGCGTCTAGGGTGAGATGGCCGACCCGAATTACCGACGTCAGTATCTCTACTTTGGATCGCATTTTTGATAATTTTGATAAAAACGGAGTTGTTTGTGTTTTGGATAGTAATGTTTCCGATCATCGAACAGTGTTTTACGAGATGAATGTTTCTGAGTCAGTGAATTTCGTTACATCCAGTTATAGAAGATCATTCTCTAATGAAAATATTGCCAACTTCCAAAAGGATCTCTCCTCAGAAAATTGGTGTCAATTGTATGCAACATATGACCTCAATACAGGTTTTGAAATATTTTATGATTCATTTATTTATCATTTTAATACACATTTTCCCCTAAGGAAGCATTTTATTAATAAGAATAAAAAGAATTGGGTAAACCAACAAGTCAAGATTTCTAGTTCACAGTTGAAAAACCTTAATTCATTAAAGTATAGATTTCCTGAGCTGAGGCAGAATTATGTAAATGCAAAAAAGAATCATTACAGATTAATAGAACAGACAAAACAGTAGTTTTATCAGAATAAAATAAAAAATAGTTTGGATAAAAATAAAACTACTTGGACTATAATTGCTGAATTGACAAAAAAGGAAAAAATTAGGAAAAATCTTTTAATTAAACATAATGATGATTGCATTTCGGATCCTTTCTTTGTTTCTAATTTGTTCAATGATTATTTTAAGAATATTCCATATGACATACGAAATAAGATACCACAGAATGATCGAGTGGATGTGCCTGTTGAGTCATCTGTAGGGTGCAGATTACCCTCGAAATTTTCTCTATGCCCATTTACCGAAGGTGAGCTATATGATTTATTGAATAGCAAACTTAAAAATAAATATTCATCAGGCGCTGATCATGTTCCAACTTTCTTGGTTGAGAAGGTTTTGTGGTATATTATTAAACCCTTAACTTTTTTGGTCAATCTCTCATTTTGTTCTGGAGCATTTCCATCTGTGTTGGAAACCGGTAAGGTGACACCGTTATACAAGAAAGATGATTTTATGAATATATCTAATTATAGGCCAGTTACTGTACCAATGAGTTTCTCTAAGATTTTTGAATATGCATTTTTGGATAGGTTAAATAGTTTCTTACTTGAAAACAATATCATATTTGTGGACCAGCATGGTTTCATGAAAGAAAGATCAACGATTACAGCTATAGGTTCATTTTATCATAGAGTAATACGACAGATCGAGGCAGGCGAGTGCCCTGTTGTGATTTTTTGTGATCTTAGCAGGGCGTTCGACTGCGTTGATCACATGGTCTTATTAGCTAAATTATCGAAATATGGAATAAATGATTCTGCTTTAAAATGGATAGAGACATTTCTTGAGAACAGAAAACAATATGTTAGCATTTTTTGTAGCAATGAGAAAACGGAATAACAGATCAGTTCTAGATGTGTGAATGTAAACATAGGTGTCCCACAAGGCTCTATATTGGGCCCGATCCTGTTCGTTCTTTATATAAATGACATTGACTGTACATCTGCCGATGCAATGACTGTTTATGCTGATGATAGCTCTTTTTTAGTATCTGAAAAACTAGATAGTAGTTTGGAACGCAAATGTAATGAAGTAGTAGATGCAGCGAATAGATGGTTTGGTGATAATTCCTTGTTTCTTAACAGCAATAAAACGGCTCTTATACGGTTTCATAATTACCAGAGGAAGTGCTCTAGAGTAAATGTTTAAGCAGGGGAAAATCTGCTTGAACAAAGTAAGAATGTGAAATTTTTGGGAGTCTATTTGGATGAATGTCTCAATTTTAGAAATCATTGCGTATATGTTTCGGGAAAACTGAATCGTGTTGTTTATATGTTTAAAAACTTGCGCACTGTTTTAGATGAAAAACAACTAGTATCTCTTTATTATGCTCACGCAGAATCGAGATTACGATATGGTGTCATTTTCTGGGGTTGGTCCTCTTGCTTGTAAAGTTTTTTTATCACAGAAAAGAATAATTAGATTTATATCTCGTGTTTCCAGTGGTTTTTTCAAAAACTTGGAATATTAACTCTTCCAAGCTTATTTGTTTTTGAAATATGTATCTATGTTTATACTAATAAGAGTATTTTTAATTTAGTGAAAGATAAACATGAGGTTAATACACGTCAGCAAAGTGATTTGTATGTTCCTTACAATAAGTATAAGGTAGGATGTAAGTCATCTGACTCTTTGGGGCCACAATTTTTCAACAAACTGCCAAAGTCTATCATTCAGTCCCCTAGTCTAAAAGTATTCAGGGCTAAGTTGAAAAATATATTGGTTGATAAATGTTTATATTCTGTAGAAGATTTTTTAAGGAAAATGTGATATTTTCTTGTTCATTCGACAATTCCTATACAAATTTTATTTTGCCAGAAAGGAAAATAAATTATTATTATTATTATTATTATTATAATATGACATTATGAAATACTTGGACTAGGTACTTCTCAAAATAGAAACTTTTATTCTAGATACCCACTCGAAAAGGCATATAAAGATATGATAATTCCTCCGGATTAGTTTGTTCTCATGCTCATCGATTACAATAAGGTATTATTCGTGGAATATAATAGAGGACAATTATTCAAGGATTTCGAAGAAAAAATTTAAAACTTATTTTCTTACATCGAGGCAAAATCCTACGGGTTCATTGAACTTTCATTTCATGAAAATATGAAGAAAATGCTATTTGAATGATAATAGAGCTGCATATCAGCTAAAGACATACTACTAACTGTATTCACGCTCATTATCAGTTTATTAATAATTATTTCTTATCGATGAAGTAGATACAGTAGGATATCATGTAATGATCAAGGAGTATTTTGGTTTTGGAAGAATAATTAGAAATTTTTAACGGCTTTTGTAGGAAACTTTATATATATATATATATATATATATATTTATATATATATATATATATATATATATATATATATATATATATATATATATATGGAGACGAATATAAAGCTTCTCGTGCTATACAAAAAACTCAATTTGTGAGAATATAAAATTGAAGAAAACAAATTATAGTAAAGAACGAAATCAAGGTTCAATTCATGAGATTTATTTCAGTTTCAATAACGTGTGTTATAAGGAACATTTGATCATGGAAAATCCCTTAAACCCTCTGTTACCAGAAATATTTATGGATAATTTAGAGAAAACTATTATGAACCACTTCAGTAAATACTTTCTTTATTGGTACGTTGATGACGCCATTGTTTGCTATACTGGTACAGATAGACAATTGGACAATTTCATTACTTATATTAACTCCATACACCCCTGTATTAAATTATCTCTAGAAACTCAAATGAATAATTCTATTAATTACATAGACTATAACCAGAAAAAGCAGCGAACATGAATTATAAGTATTTCATAAACAATCTCATAGAGATATTAAAATTCATAACACATCATATACACTCAATTTCACATTAGCCGTTTATCATAGTATGATTCAAAGGCTTTTCAAGATTTTGTTGTCGAAAACTAATTTTCGAAAGGAATTAAATATAATTACAAGCAAATGGCAACGAATAATGGTTAGTCACCCAATATGATTGACAGTCTCATTCAAAAGAAAAAATACAAAATGATAATTTCAGAAATTAACCCACTTATATCTGAGAAACGTATAGGATTAACAGTTTAACATACTTGGCAAACCTTCCGAAAACCTGATATTATTTCTTCATATACAAAATTTCAAAGACCAACAATAGCATTGGAAAATTGATCAAATACAACAAATCAAAAATTCATAAACTTTAACGTACTGGTGTTTATAAACTCAACTGTAACGATTGTGAAAAATTTTATATGGGACGTACAATTAGAAATTACAAAACTCGAATACACGAACACCAACGTAGCTATATTAAGCAGAAAACTGACTCTGATTATGCTTGCCATCTTATTCAAGAAAATCATACCTATAATCACAAATATAATATATTACAGTTAAAAAATAGTCTCAACAAAACCAACTGTTGCGAATCCCGCATCAATAAATATAAAAATTCCGGAAACCCAGTTAACGACCATATTAAAGTAAACCCTTCTCCTCTCCTTAATTCGTTCAATATACATACCAATAACTCTGAATGAACTGCTTATTGTTATTTAGTTTCTCTAAGAACCCCTGTTATGTTCAATTTTTCCTATAAATAAATTGTTTTGTAATACCTACCATTATTCCGAGCATTATTCAGTACGAAATGAAGTCAATGTAATGACGAATCGCGTTTACTCAATAAAATAACTCATATTTAATTATATATATATATATATATATATATATATATATATATATAAATTGTTTTATTCTCAGCGGAAGAAAACGTAAGTAATATTACTTTTAGAAAAGACTTATAATGAGAAATAAGGATGGTAATCCGGTCGGCACCAAAAGCCAGAGGAGGGAGACAGGGGTTGGAAATTAATGCTATGCAATTCTGCAAAGGTGGGAGAGAGTAAATGTAATTAATTATCTCTGTTAGTAATGACTCTGACTGATGAGGTGTTCAAGCATTGCCTGATCCCCTGGTCCCACTCTACCCCTTTCTGGGGGTGATAGTAGGTGATAATCGACCGCATGCCTTTGGTTCATAACCGACGGTATCGGTATCTTATTGCTCTTAAAGAGAATGAAATTAGAGAAACTTTGAAATGAGATTCGGAGTTCTGTTGAAGCCACATCGTTGTATTCGATCTAAACTTATATTACGAGATATACACTCTATATGGTTGCTGGTTTCTGCATAAGTACGAAATATTTGTTGTAGTTGTTTTGAAATAGATCAAGGAATTCTATATATCTGAAACCTTATTAGTTGAAAATGAATAAAATTCAAATGGAAATATTTTAGAATGTTTTAATCAGCTGTAAATTTACTTTTAATTTTCCAATACTTCAGAATTGTAGCTACAGTCGTCGTGGTATCGATTAAGGCAATCCACTCAAATGCCTGAGATAAACGAAATGTTCAAACTGGATTATTCTGAAACTTTTGTGCCTATTGTGAGGCCTTTACATTCCCGCGAAAGTTCTTATTTTGAATAATTGTTTACCATGTGAAAATTTTGAATTTTGAATTGGAATGTATTATTCCCAAATTGAATATTTAGTGTAGTTTGATTATTTTTCTTTAATTTCCGTAGATTCCACCTGCATATGAATTTACATTTGTGTTAAATATGTTGAAAATACGAAATATATTAAAAGTAGGTGAATCTAATTAGGCATATTCAATTGAAGAGAACGCTTGAATGTTATTTACTAACCAAGACGATTAAAAAAGTTCACTGGGATTCAACCTTCTTCACCAAGAGGTGACAGGCTGCCTTATGTATCAAAATAGATTTCCCAAATTTTTCATTTCACTACTAGTAATATAAAATAAAAAGACGTAATACTGATAATGATCATTATATAAGACACGCTTTTATCTGCCCCCTAATTACACTAGGTAAAAAAAATTTTACTTCCTCGTTTCATGATCGTGTTACAATTAGCCAGATGTTTATTTTAACTAGATGTGTAAATTTTCCATACCTACGAACTTGATATTCTATATTGATGTATAATCATACAAAAATAATTAGATCCGTTATCCGTTATTTGTGCTGTCATACTTATTTATGCTGTTCAGTAGTTCAAAATAGTAACATGATTCAGAATAGTGAATAATTGATAATAGTTTTGCTCTTTATTTCAAGTAAAACTTCAGATGATACTAGATATTTATTCACTGTTCTGTGAAGCACATTTAGTAATCAATTTTATATAGCATCATGGGTAGTTCGAACGTGCATAATATCTGGAAATATTTTAATACACTCCCACGCATTCATAGAAATGAAATTTAATATTATTTCTTTATTATAACAAATAACGCACAAGGATAATTATATGAATTGATCACTTCGTTTGAAAGAGCAGCAACTGCTAATAATATTATTTATCTATAATTTCAATATAGAAACATAAAACTACAATTCACGTTTCAAATTTAATTCCACAAATAAGTTTTCTAGTTCAACTCAATGTACTCTAATGACCAAAACTCCAGATGTGTTTCGTCGTACTCAGCATTTGAGCACGGGTCTATAGATACCCATGAAGCTATGCTTTAAGTTGCACACCCCTTGTATAGTTGCATACACCTTGGTCTAGTTGCATGTCTTTTGACATTTCCTCCTACCATTTCTCTCATCCACATCTCGTCCGCAAATATATGGGAAAAATTCCACGAAAATAATTAATTTTAACGATTCGTTTAACTAAGATAGTGCCGCTTTAAGTGAGCATAACTACAGCCGGAAAGTAGGACCTCATATAAGTAGGGTTACCATCACCTGAATTGCCGATGCCGGACAAACATTTTAAAAACCCCGGACATTTCTGTGAAATTTTGTTTTTCTCCGGACACCCCGTAAAAAATTTTTTTTAATAAAATAAAACATGGTGTATTTATATTTTAATTTTTTAATTTATTTAAACTTTAAAACGCTTGTTTGCCATATAAACAGGAAAACAAAAAACAAATAAAATTCTATTATACACAGTTTACAGTTTTTTTTTTTTTGGTATCATCAAATAAAAAACAACGCATGACGATATTCTTTGATAGATCAAAAATCAAATAGACTAGATTCTACATTCTAATAGCAAATTATAGGATAGGTCATCTAGTTTGGTTAGATAGGTTAGGTACCCAAAAGTATAAATTATTTATTAACTATAAATCAAAAGTAAGTAACAAGTTTTAATTTTAAAGTGATCAAGTTCTTTTTACTAATTCAACTTTACTTGGAATTTTTCAGACTTGCTAATTTTTCCCAAAATGTCTTTAAATCATCATGAATTTTTAAAAGTCGGAAAAGCGTATGTGTATTTAGCAAGTTTCTCTCCTCCATTGCTGCGACCCTAGCGAAAAAATCACTCTACATTAGCATTGTGAGCTGGTATACAAAAATATTACTATTCAATTTTAAGCAGTTTAGAATATAGATGTTTCGAAAAGATTTGGCTACAACTGGTTTGCATTCAATAGCTCATCTCCGTCACTGACACTCAAGCTTCACACACCCGGACACAAAATTTTTCCGGATTTTACCCGGACATATTTTGAAAGCCCCGTCCGGACGACCCCCGGACGCTCCCTAAACTAGGAAAAATCCGGGGAAACCCGGACTGACGGCAACCCTATATATGAGGAACGCATATGGCCAAATTTCAAGTCTATAGCCTGGGCTCCGTCAAAATGCACATAATTTTTCTGAAAAGTACCCATCTAATTGAGTTTTAGTACCCTAGAGCAGATCCAAGTTCGCCCATCTGCGTCCATCTATAGGGCATGACAGAAAAAACATCGTGCGACAGGTAAGTGTTGAACCACCAAGTGTGTCACATTATTAGTAAGGTATTTGCCAAAAACTTTTCATTAGTGTGTATATCATTTAAATTTCTCTTCCAATAAGGGGTAGATTTTTGTGATTTTCAAGGAAAAAGAACTCGCAAAAGCTAGAAGTTCTAGACCAAACACTATTTGTATTCTGTTGGATCTGAAAACTCCGCGGCAGGATTCTCGAAAGCCCAACCTGCACATTATCCTCATGACCCTTTTTTGAATGAGAAAAATTTCGCTAGCACTAGACCAGCTGCCCCAAAAGATAATTCCGTACGCTAGTACAGATTGAAAACTGGCGAAGTAGAGAGTTCTCATAACTGCAGCTTCCACTTTGGTTCTGACCATGATAAACATATAAGCAGCATAGTTCAGAGTTTTTTTCAACTTAGGAGCAACACCCAAGAAATTATAAGTGTTAACAATGTTGTTAGATTATTATGTCTTAGCATACACTAGTTCACCTGAAGTATGGCTTGCTGCAGTAATATGTTAAATAAATGGTAACTCAATTCAAAGAATGTGTTATTCACTGTAGGACTGTCATAAAATAACTTCCTACAAGTATACAAATTTGACTACTTCTCGTATATTTCAGGTATCTGCTAAATTATGACATTTGAAACCGCCAGTATTCATTGGATTCACCCCATTCATTTTACTACGAAATTGTCCATACACAAAACTGTATTTAGATGCGATATATTTACATCAGAGGCGGTATTGGGATCGCCTTGTTGAGCGGTATATATTGAAATATTATACGGGATCGACCAGTGTCCACAGACCTAGCAATGCATAACAAATACACCCCGGGATATCCTCCTCCTTGGCTATCTCCTTATGCCAATAAGGGGATGTTTAACCCCTCGAGGATCTAAAAAGCATTACAACGGCCTGGTCACCACCGTTTGCAGAGTCCCCTATGCAAATATGAATAAGATTGTCTTGGATGGTTCACGAAACTGACTTAGAGGTTTGGTTTGCTATTCGGGATTTCTTTATGATGATGATAAACAGTACTTGTCAGAAAATAAACTAACCAAGTTTAATTTTCTGATGTGAAACTTCGGAGTTCCTTACTGCAAAACGTAGTGACTTTGAAATTATTTTCAATCAAATCCACAATTAAGAGATACAGAAGTATATATAAGAAAATAATAAAAATTATTATTTATTATTATTATTATATCCTGGGAGATCATGTTTTCACTTTCCAACTAAGTTTGTGTTATCATTGTCTTATTAATGTACTTTTTGTTACATTAAATTCTGTAAAAGCTGAAAATTAAAAAACTGCAATTATTCAGAGCTTACCTAGAGTGACTTCTGCTCAAACTACTTAATCAAATTATCTTTGTAGCTGTTATTCATGTCGTCACTAACTTGCTGGGAACTTTTGAAATGACGAGTGAAATTTTTTATAACATATATCTGATGTAATATTACAGACGTATCAAGTATGGTCTTTATGTGGAACTTTCAGATCTAACACTTCTCGTCACAATCGTGTTACTCGAAAATGCAGAAACGAACATTACAATTCAGAGCAGAAGGGAGGAATACTTGCAGGAGTGGCTTAGACTTAAACTGAGTTCATATTTTTCAGTAGGTTTGAAGATTTCGGTTCCAATTTATCCGAATAAATTAATTGGAACCGATGGGGTTGCTACATGAAGAATCAGATATTGAGATAAGGCTTTGAATTTAAGAAAAACAAAGGTGGATAGTTCAAAATAGTTTCGGAAATAATTAGATTTTTTCAAAGTCATTGGATTTCGAAATTTTTGATCCGAGTATAATTCTGAAATTTACAAGCTTAGTGATCTAGTTGAAATCTACAATAAATGGGCTAAGGAAGAAAATCAATAATCCATACAAATGATTGTGAATGTTGTTTTATGTATATATATATATATATATATATATATATATATATAAATATATATATATATATATATATATTTATATATATATATATATATATATATATATATATAAATATATACATATATATATATATATATATATATATATATATATATATATATATAAATATATATATATATATATATATATATATATATATATATATATATATATATATATAAATTTATATATATATATATATATATATATATATATATATATATATATATATATATATATATATATAAACAGGGAGTTTTCAAATAAGTGCGAAAGTTTTAAGGGGGCGATTCCTTCTCGGAAATTAATGGCAACTTTCATGTGAACAAAAGCTCTTAGGCCAGTCGATGAAAACTTACAAGTTTTCACACGTTACACGATTTTTTTGATTTCATTTTCTGAAGATCCGTTCATGCACGATGTTGTATTTTATTTTATTTAGATACTATTGCTTCTACAGAAACAAAACCACAGTTAAAAAAGTTAAGCACTAAATCATTCTTTTCAACAGGTATTTTCAATCAAATAATTTTATTGTATTAAGAAGTTGTGATTAGTATAGTTGCTTGTTTCACCCCTCTAAAGGATCACAACAATTTTTAAAAAATATTCACATGTAACCTCTTATATTATTAGAGCACTCCCCCGAATTGCCAGTTTTTCAAATCTTTTGCAATTTCAATTAAAAAATTCTCTTTTTTGGAAGCATATAACATTTCAACGATTGGCCTAAGAGCTTTCAGTTACATGAAGGGCACCCTCCTATTATCGACAAGGAATCACCCCATAAAAAATTTCTTACTCATTTGGAAAAACCCTGTATACATGTGGGTCTGTATATATATATATTTATATATATATATATATATATATATATATATATATATATATATATATATATATATATATATATATATATAAATATATATTTTTATATATTAAATATATATATATATATATATATATATATATAATATATATATATATATATATATATTATATATATATATATATATATATATATATATATATATATATATATATATATATATATATATATATATATATATAATATATATATATATATATATATATATATATATATATATATATATATATATATATATATATATATATATATATATATATATTTATATACTCATGGACAAAATTAAGGCAACATTTGAAATTTTGCTTATTTTTTATTCGAAATATCTCGTTCAATTTTCAACCGATTGAAATGATTTTTCAAGCACATTGTAGGTAATTCATTAAAATTATCACATGCATTTTGAATTTTTGTATAAATTAATTTGACAATTTATTATACCGGGGGGAATGGAACAATATTTATGTACCGTAAATTAAAATAAAGGCTACAAATTTCTTCTTTCCAAATGATTGAAAATAGTTATTTATGTATCAAGGGCGTAAATAAAGCGTTTTTTGCCCGATGGCGCAAGTTGTTTTCCGAGACCGCAGGTCGAGGAAAACAAGCGACTGAGGGCAAAACACGCATTTACGCCCGTGATGCATACAACATTTTTTGCACGACCCTAAAAGTAATAAATTAAGAAGTATATTTCACGAGGATTTTGATAACAATAATGTTCATAGAGATATTCTTAAAATCATCTCAGCTGTTGTTTAAAATAATTATAAGGTATCCTTGGAAACGCGCATCATATTCTATAACTAGCGTCTAAATAAATCCAACTGAAGCGTCAAAGAGATTGTCAAATATTGGAACGGGGGCCTTCTACGAGAGAATTGAATGAAGTTGAAGAGTGTACTATTGAAACAACTGCAAAGGCCGGTTGTTCAAATCAAAGTTATCAAAGTGTAAAATTTGATCACAAAGAGACAAATCTATTTGAATTAGATGACATTTCTAAAACTTTTACTCTAAATAATTGCAGTAATTTTAAGTTTGAAGTAAATATTGGCAAAAAATAGCATTGTAATGTTTATTTATTGAAATATTAGATATATGTTTCTCTGTTCTACAAAATTTCACTACCGGGCAAAAAAGTTTTTTTCGCCCTAGGGCAAAAAAAGTTTTTCAGCCCTAGGGCAAAAAAAGCCTTCTTTACGCTCTATTCGTAGGGCAAAAAAACAGCATTTTATGACCGGTCGTGCAAAAAACTAATTAATTCTCGATATTTTGTTTTTTGATTCAGTACAATATTTGTCTCTTTACAAAAGATACAAATTTTCAAAGAAATCTCTACAGTTTTTGTTCAAATTCAACCTAGAGTGAATTCTTCACAAAATGGATTGTAGGTGGCAAAATACACAGCCAAAAATTAGACTTTTCTCTACGAAGTGCCGATTTAAACCCAATTGAGCAACTTTGGGATTTTCTGAAATCATCGGTCCGAAGTCATGTACCTGCTCCCATAAACATTCAAGATTTGAAACTTATAGTTCTCGCAAAATGGGAGAACATTCCTCAGAAGATTATAAATAATTTACGCGTTATTAATTTGTTACTTCTTTATTTTGAATTTTTATTTATTAATTGTTGCTTATGATATTAAGATTTTTTGGATTGTTCTCTTAAATTACGTCTCAAAAATTGTAGAGATTTCTTTGAAAATTTGTATCTTTCGTGAAAAGACTAATATTGGACTGGATCAAGGAACAAAATATCAAGAATAAATTAGTCTTGCTATTCATTCATGAAGAAAAATTTTGTAGCCATTAGTTCACCCCACAGGGTGTTCAGAATTTACGGTACATAAATATTGTTCCATTCCACCCGGAATAATACATTGTCAAATTTATTTTTACATAAATTCAAAATGCTTTTGTTAATTCTAATGAATTTATTTATATATATATATATATATATATATATATATATATATATATATATATATATATATATATATATAATATATATATAGATATATATATATATATATATATATATATATATATATATATATATATATATATATATATATATATATATATATATATATATATATATATATATATATATATATATATATATATATATATATATATATATATATATATATATATACATATATATATATATATATATATATATATATATATATATATATATATATACCGGGTGTCCACGGAAGGTGGCTCGCCCCTATAACTTTTTTGTTTTCGGGGATAATGAAATGAAATTTAGAGGATCTGTTAAATGCATATCTCTGCATTTTTTGACAAGTAACTTCACTTCATGCAACCTCCGGCTTCCGGAAGGGACAACAACTTTCGATTTTTAAATGGGACACCTGGTATATTTTCAGTTTTTTCGTCTCCATATGACACTTAAAGTACAACCATGTATCATTTGTTACTTTTTGAGACTATTTTTTTATTTTTTTTTCGAAATAAATTTTTATTCTAGAGGGCTCTGGATGCGTTCAAATAACTAATTTCGGTCCTAAAATGTATGTTAAAATACAACTTCACTGTTTTCGATCAAAATGTTTCAGCTATGTGACGTGATTTTAAAACTTTTATTACTAATTTTTTTCGCATGGCAACATGGTGGTTCGTCGGGTTGAAAAAAAAGATAATTTTATTACGATTAATTTGATACCACACTCTAGGTATTCGGTTGAAAGAACACTTTCGAAAAAAACCTGAAATCCCATTACCTTAGAACTTTCTTTAAATGAAGAATCTTTTTGAGATTAAAATAACATTTGAAATCATCGAGTAGCCTGTGACCAACACAACTGAAACAAAATAAGTCAGAAGCAACGCCTACAGATTTACGTCCCAAGACTGTAAACGGGGTCATTTTAGGACCGAAATAATTTATTCGAACGCATCTATAGCCCTCTAGAATAAAAATTCATTCAGAAAAAAAATTAAACAACGG
The DNA here is from genome assembly GCA_030704885.1 of Cynegetis impunctata. Classification (NCBI taxonomy): domain Eukaryota; kingdom Metazoa; phylum Arthropoda; class Insecta; order Coleoptera; family Coccinellidae; genus Cynegetis; species Cynegetis impunctata. Next base: position 246,818 of record JARQZK010005140.1, on the reverse strand, counting down.
TTACAAAAAGTATTAAATGATACATGGTTATATTCCAAATGTCATATGGAGACGAAAAAACTGAAAATATACCAGGTGTCCCATTTGAAAAACGAAAGTTTATGTCATTTCCGGTGAAACCGGAAGTTGCATGAAGTTGAGTTACTTGTCAAAAGATGCAGTTTCATGCATCAAACAGATCCTCTAAATTTCATTTTATTATCTCCGAAAAGAAAAAAGTTACAGGGGTGAGCCACATTCCGTGGACACCCGGTATATATATATATATATATATATATATATATATATATATATATATATATATATATATATATATATAAATATGTAAATTGAAATATATATATTCATATCATGTGAACAGTAATTTAATTTGAACTATGTCTAATACTCACCTGCTAAGACCAGTATCGATCTCTTGCGCCGGACGTAGCTGCCCGCTGTGGTCACAAGATAAGACCACCAGCAGAGAAGGGCCTCGTAATCCATCCCTGTGTAAGCGGCTCAGGGAACAAATGGCAGAGGGTAGCTCATCGAGCACACACCAAGACGAAAATCACCGTATTTTATGTAGGTTCTGAAGAAATTAATTATTGTCGATATTTCACAATGAAACAAATTATATATCTAAAGTGTCCCCAATTTCATTTTTGAGTGAAAGTGACTGATATCAGCAATTGATTAATGAACTTGATTGCATTATATGAAAAATTTGGCAGAGATTCATAATATTGAAAATAGATGTTTGATAAATTTAGTTTCACCAACTTTAAAAGTACTTATTCACTTCGAATCTTCTTGCATACTTGCTGTTGAAACCTCATAAGTAGTCGTCAATATATTTAATATGAGGTTCTGAAATTTAATTGTTTCTTGATATAATACATAAACCCAAGTATATACCTGCATCAAGCTGTGACTATATCTGAGGTAGTTCAGCGTTCTATAATACTCAAAAATAATTATTTGTTTTGTTTGATTATGTTTTCCTGATGAACAGTCATCTTCAGAGTACTTTTTAAAATTTAAGACATTGATTTTTCAACAAACTGTTGATATCCTACATAAATGGATTTTAATTATGCTTGAACAACTACCTACAATTTAACGCCGGTTCTGAAAAGCTAATGAGCTTAAAAGCATTGGAAATTACCCAAATAATGAATTATTTACATCACTGAAACTCGTAGATATGTACAAACAATCCATACCTACCTAACCCAGGACTTGAACCCAGCACGCCTGCTTCACAGATGATTACTCTGCTCCACAAGGAGTGAGTTGCTTAAACACAATAAATCGATGTGTAGGTATATTCATATCTTGCTTGATTCATGTACATTTCTGAGATAAAATCGCTAGAAAAATAAATGTCAAAGTTCATTCACCCATGTTAATTTGTTCATTCGTAACTTAGCTTCAGAATCAGTAATTTATTTTATATCAGGAGATGAATAAGTAATTCCCCAAATTGATACTGGAGGTGCTTACTTGATGTAAATCCAATTTGAAACTAAATAAAAACTCTTTTTCAAGAGATTTTCACTTAATTTGATTACATGGTGACTTATATGCTTTGCCTCCAAGGCTTTTTCGGACAATTTGTACGAATTATAAAAATGTGCTTTTTAATTTAATTTCCTAATGTACTTTCTTGCTGAGCATAATATAACATGTTAACTAATATCTTCCAGACTATCTTCATACTAGTGGTTGCCTAGTGGTTGAAATTTCCTGGTGTTTTTAAGTTTGAATATTTTGTGTTGAACAAAGGTAGTGTGAAGGAAAGCAATGATCATATTAAATGTCGAAGCCGCCGAAGTAATCTCTCTACGAGGCTGGTTTATTCAGAAATGCAACATGACATCGATGGTCTAGTACACAAATGTTGTAAGTGCAAAATAGTATGTTTCGAGTTATATGAAATTTAAAGTTTGTTAGTTCACTATAATTCACAGGATTACGTTTAAACGTCCAAGATACTGTATTAAATTTGGCTATATTATTAGATTTCGGGTGAAAGTATTCACTTACGCCATTTGATCATACAGTATTAAAAATTTTGAAAAATAATCTAAAATACCTGTACTTACCACATATGTCGCTATACATTTCTTTGTTTGAGAAAAAAAATCTGTACTTACAACATTCGATATACAATTCTTTGTTTAAATTGAACTACCTAGATGACTAAAATTCAACTTCATTGTTAATGAACAAACATTTGATAACAAACTAAATCATTTCGAAAAAAAAATTGTGTTTATTGTCTTTTAATCACTATTTTCACTGGATTTCTTTTATAAAGTTTGAATAATCGTCTGGGATTCTTTTCTAAAAAAAATTACAGCTCCTTGTTCTTCGCTTGGAAAACTGGAAGACGCGATGTGTATTTTTTATTCAATGTGGCTGATTCCCAGTTCTTTTTTGTTTTTATACTGTCTGTGATATCCAGTTCAAAAGAGCTTTCTTGTGAGATGCGAATTCAGTTGACTTTCTCTTTCTTAGTATTTAGTGTTGTTAAATACAGTATCTGACACACTATACCACTCAATCTTAATCTTTTTCTTCACACCATTGAAAACGTTTTGAATTCGGAATCATCCGGGGAATCATCACTATCTGATGAGGGCTTATGAGAACCTTAAAAACAAAGGGTTCTGCCACATAAACGTCGTATTTTATAAAAACAGAAACTTATTGCTAAAACATGCTTTCAATTAAGTAATTGATTAGCTTTACTTTCACTAAAAGGCAAAATTGGCTGTCTACTTTCTTCGAATGGTTCATCATATTTTTGACTTGGAACAATAATATCTACACACTTTCGTACAATGATTTGATCTGATAAAATGCATATCTTTGCTGAATGGTCCATTTGACCTGTTTTGTCTTGAATCGAGTAGAAACACCTGCAGTGCTAGATTTGTCATGAAGAGTGTGTATTACTTTGGCTAGATAAAAAAATTATTTGGTACAAAAATTTTATGTTTTATAGCCATTGCGCACTTGACCACTTACAATGAAGGCCAAAAGCTCAGGACGCACACCCACACGCTATTATTTTAATATTTTAACATTACCTTTTACTTGACACAAAAGTGATAAATTCAGTTAATACTATTTAATGTAGCGCACACTTGTGATAAGTGCCACTTACAACATTTGGAGTAGAATTATGTAGTCTGAAAGTACTTAACACTATTGGAAGATGGCGCTGGATTCAATAAATTTAAATATTTTACCTACCACTTGTGTGCACAAGAAAGTTCTTGTCTGAAATGGTATGTTAGCGCATTTAACTCATTTTTCCTGAAATGTGCACTTACAACATTTGTGTACTAGACCATCGACATATTTGTGTCCATTATCATGTATAAACTTTCGCTTTTGGCACTCCCCTATACGATTTGACAACGATGTCAAATCTCATACTCCTCTATGCACCCAATATGCTCAAAAAACTGTTTTCTCTTCGCCTATTAATATATACAGGGTGTCCCGTAAATAACACGCCAGAGTGACACTGGAGGTAGATTGGCTTCAGGTCAATCAGATAACATCAACATGACCTTAGTTAAAGTTTTCTGGTTTTCGAGATATCGACACTCTTATGTTTTTTTGAAAAATTTATACTTTTTGGTCATTTTCTCGCCTGTTTTGAATATAAATAAGTTCTATCTCATGGTTTTTTTTCTTGTGCTATCATCAATATATAGTTGAGGCAATCGACCCATCTTTTCATTAAAAACTAGCTCGCTAAGCTCAAAAAAAAATTAAGTTGTTTCAATTTAATTTAAATCCGAAAACCTTAAGTAAAGTTTGACTATTTACTGTGAAAAAATATTGTACCAGACAGAATCAGCAAATTATTTTAGAAACTAGCCTATTCAATGCTCTTTCGAAATCGGTATAACATTTGTGGTTTTTTTCTTTCAAAAGTCTAAAAATTCCAATTTTTGTCATTGAAGTCTACTTGCGAAATACACTGCGCCGCAAATTTAACGCATACATTAAATATTTCCTAAGTTTTGACTGAATATTTTCTCAGGCGGTGATCCGATTTGAATAAATTTTTCACCAAATTATAGCTCCGTTCTTTGAGAAAATGCAGTAGTTATAAGATGATCAAAATAAATGAATAAACTTATTGTACAGAGTGTTTGAATAGCGACATGTTTTCTTCGTCCAAGTTTGCATCCTTCTGCGGGCAATATCGGATAGCTCAGGCAGAAAAAAAATAGACGGTGTTATGATCGCATGTCTTCTAAGTAATATGTTGCTTCAATCGTCTGTTTATCTTGAGCCACTTGAAAGATATTCATGTTTTTATAACCCCTCACACTTTTCAAACGAAATTTTTTAAAACTTTTTTGTTAACTTGTGAAGGAGACTGTGCAAACGAAATTGCATTAAAAGTTGACAACTTTGTTTATTTATTGATTTTGAATTGATTGGGCCGATACATGATGTAAATTAATAAAGATATCAAAACAATGGTTTATAAAAAAAATACATATTTATTTATATACACAAAGTAAAATAACGCATGACCCTCGTTTCCGTGAAACTTCATCTTCTACAGATGCTTGATGCTAACTAATAAATAGGTTTCTTCGTTGTATCGAATACGAGAAATAAATAAATGACAAATGTAGAAAGGGTAAATAGAAGGATGGTTACAAATTAGTAAAGTAGGAAAAACCCATTCTAAACTGGTAGTCAGGTAGTTCGGTAATTTTGAAAAGATTCGGAAGGGGCTTTTTTTTTTCTTTTTTTTTTTTAAAAGAGGAGGGACGTGTGCCCTCTCACACGCCCGTCCTCCGTACAATTTGGCTTCGTCAACACTGGACATTTGGCCATCAAATACTAAATGAGGGGAACCACTAAAATCTCAGAATGCATACAAACACCCAAGAACACGGTGGGAATCGAACCCACCAACTCCGTCAACAAAGCGGAAGGGGCTTGTAGTATGGAGAGACATACAAAACCAAATAAACACAGTTTCTACTTGTAAAGAAATTTTGTATACACAGCCTTCTTCGCAAATTAACAAAAAAGTTTTAAAAAATTCCTTTTGAAAAGTGTGAGCGGTTATAAAAACATGAATATCTTTCGAGTGTCTCGAGATGAACAGACGATTGAAAAATAAATTACTCAGAAGACATGCGATTATAACACCGTCTATTTTTTTTTCTGCCTGAGCTACCCGATACTGCCCGCAGAAGGATGTAAACTTGGACGAAGAAAACATGTCGCTATTCAAACACCCTGTACAATAAGTTTATTCATTTTTTTTGATCATCTTATAACTATTGCATTTTCTCAATGAACGGAGCTATAATTTGGTGAAAAATTTATTCAAATCGGATCACCGCCTGAGAAAATATTCAGTCAAAACTTAGGAAATATTTAATGTATGCGTTAAATTTGCGGCGCAGTGTATTTCGCAAGTAGCACGACTTCAATGACAAAAATTGGAATTTTTAGACTTTTGAAAGAAAAAAAACCACAAATGTTATACCGTTTTCGAAAGAGCATTGAATAAGCTAGTTTTTAAGATCATTTGCTGATTCTGTCTGGTACAATATTTTTTCACAGTAAATAGTCAAACTTTACTTAAGGTTTTCGGATTTAAATTAAATTGAAACAACTTGATTTTTTTTTTATGTTAGCGAGCTAGTTTTTAAAGAAATAATAGGTCGATTGTCGCAACCATATATTGATGATAGCACAAGAAAAAAAAACAATGAGTTAGAACTTATTTATATTCAGAACAGGCGAGAAAATGACCAAAAAGTATAGATTTTTCAAAAAAACATAAGAGTGTCGATATCTCGAAAACCAGAAAACTTTTACTAAGGTCATGTTGATGTTAATCTGATTGACCTGAAGCCAATCTACCTCCAGTGTCACTCTGGCGTGTTATTTACGGGACATCCTGCAGATACATTCATATGGATCATGTGATATTTATTCGAACATCATATCTTTATATTTATACATTGATTTAGAAAATCGAATCGACCAACTTGTTATTCGTACACAATTTGTGTATATAAGTAGGTATTACTCCTTAAATTAGATGAATTATTATAACTATGATTTATTTTCATTGTGAAAATCAGATCGTTCTGATTTGTGTTTGGCAGTAAGTTAGAAAATTATTCACGAAATATTTTGATTTAGAAGTTAAGTCATGAGTTCTCTACAGTGATTGAAATCTATCTATAGGTGAAAGTTTGAACCAACCAAAACAAAGAAAATACAATCATCCATTTCGAAATTAACGACTATATTCCGCGGTTATCTCTGCCTGACGAGTATGAATAAATTAAAGGGATAAGCATAAACAAAGCAGGCAGCTTAAATAGATGCGCATTGTATGGATGTCGTTGGAAAAAATGAGGTATACCAAAGGCCAATAATGATGATTTATTTCAGGCAAAAATTGCTGGCCCGCCGTTGCATGAGTAATGTTTTCACTGCCTGAAATTCTGGACGTGAACAGATAAAAACGTCTGGTATACGATTTAAAACCGCGGTACTGCGTCATGTTTGACTAAAAGACCACTTAGATCCTTCATACTAGAAATGTTCTTGAGTTGTACATTGATAGACATTCTTAATGAATATATATATATATATATATATATATATATATATATATATATATATATATATATATATATATATATAATTATTCATTCGAATTGTTGTTGCCTGTGAACTATTTCTAATCTTTTGATAATTATTAGCAAGTTAGAAAATTATTCACGAAATATTTTGATTTTGAAGTTAAGTCATGAATTACTGTTTTACCTTTTTTCGTCGAAGGAACATTAAATTTAGACCCCAAACACTCTATAGAAATTAATAATATCAAACAAATACCAATTAATAATATTATAGCTAACATAGAAAAAGGTATTTCAAATTTATGTCCTGCAAATCAAAATTCCATTGGACAAAAAGTAGCACAAACTAAAAAAACTCACCACAATAAATACAAAAATGAAAAACAAACATTACATAATACACAAACTATCAAAAACTTATATCAAACCAAACAATTCATCAAATCTAATCCACAACTAACAATAACTAAATCAGACAAAGGAAACAAAACAGTTATACTAGAAACTAATACATACAAACAAAAAATTACTGCAATGCTTAGTGATTCATCCACATATGAACAAATCAAAAAAGATTTAACTAAGACTCTGCAAAATGAAAGTAATAAATTGTTTAAAACACGGCAACAAAAAAATTTCATTTCTCCACAAACATCAAAAGAATTAATTCGACACAACAGCCTTTCACCTAAATTTTATGGTCTGCCTAAAATACAGAAAGAAAACATACCATTAAGACCTATTGTCTCTTATATTCAATCACCCCTATATAATCTTTCTAAATTTCTTTCTTCAATATTAAAAAATATAGTAAATCAAAATCCTTATATCAAAAATTCTCTCGATCTAGTAGACCATCTTAAAACTTTGAAAATACCTAACAATTACAAAATTTTCTCATTAGATGTTGTTTCTCTTTATAACAATATTCCAAACTCTTTGGTTCCAATAATAATTAATGACAAATGGAATATTATCGAAAATTATACAAATATTCCTAAAACCGATTTTATAGAAGCAATTCAATTTGCACTTGGCACAAACTATTTTCAATATGAAAATAACTTCTACCAACAAATTGATGGTGTAGCAATGGGCAGTCCTATTTCCAGTGTTATAGCTCAATTAGTTTTAGAATATTTAGAAGAAAATGTATTAAATAATTCGAATGAACGAATTATAACTTTCAAAAGGTATGTTGATGATTGCCTTATAATAACATCAGAAGATTTCATTGATAATATTCTCAAAAAATTCAACGACTTTAATAGAAAATTACAATTTACTCTAGAAAAAGAAACGAACAATACATTAAATTTTCTTGATATTTCTCTCATACACAAAAACAATGAAATTATCACAAAATGGCATAGAAAAGAAATTTTTTCACAAAGAACATTGAACTACAACAGTACACATCATTTGTCACAAAAAAAGAGTTTAATAATCGGATATATAGACAAAGCACTTAAACTTACTTCACCTACACACAGACATGAAAAATTACAAGATGTCCATAAATTACTCATGAAAAACGATTACCCAATAAAACTTATACAGAAAATCACTAAAAATAGAATTCATAAACTTTACAACACATTAGAAACATCAAAGAAAGAAAATATTAAGAAAAATATATTCCTCTCCCATATATTCCTGATTTAAGTAATGAAATTTCACAAATTTTAAATCCACACGATATGAAAGTAGCCCACACCGCACAAAATCAAATAAAACAAATATATTCTAAATTAAAAAGTAAAACACCTCTTGTGCAAAAATCTCATGTTGTTTATAGTATACCCTGTAATAATTGTAATAAATCATATATAGGACAAACTTTTCAAAATTTAGAAGAAAGACTAAAAGCACATAAATATACCAGAACACAAACCACAGCACTAATAAAACATAAAAACAATGAGAATCATACTTTCAACTTTAATAGCACGAAAATTTTAGAAAAAGAAAAAGATCAAAAACGCAGAGAAATTTTAGAAATGTTACATATTCAAACAAATTTAAATAAAGTCGTAAATGATAGAACAGATATCAAACATTTGAGTTCAATATACGCAGATTTAATTCTTTAAATTTTCGAAGAAACAACATAAACCAAAACAAACAAACTCTAACCATAACAACTCATCTTCTTAGACAAAATCTAAACATCTAGAATTTTCAATTTTTCTAAAAAGAAAGTATAGTTTAGAACATGTGATCTCCAAAATTACAAGTAATGTCTTTTTAAAGAGAAATCCAACAATCAAATATTTTAAACCTATTTTGTACATTACGAGGGTGAAGGTTTCTGTGGTTTCCTTCCCATCGAATATCAACGGACCTGTCTGTTGATATTGGACTAAATAGCACGTAATTAATAACTAAAGACGGCCACACCCGCAATGAGAAATTTTTGAAAACAAGATAAATAGTACCCTATTCTTTGACTTTTCAAAATCAAAATAATTTGAACCTATTTCGAACAATACGTGGGTAAAGGTTTCTGTGGTTTCCCTTACCATCTAATAATAACAGATTTGAATGTTAATATTGGACTGAATAGCACGTAATAAATAACAAAGAACGGCCACAGCCGAAAAAAATTTTAGTGAGACATAGTAGTCTTTTTCTATTCAAATTTTCTCAAATCAATAAATGTCAAAGAAATTTCAATTTTTTCAAAAGTTTTGATAAAGCCACGAATGTTGTGGCGAAACGTCAACTTTTTAATAAAATCGAGTTTTTTGAGATTCAACAAGCCTGTTATTGCTAATAATTATCAAAAGATTATATATATATATATATATATATATATATATATATATATATATATATATATATATATATATATATATATATATATATACATATATATATATATATATATATATATGTATATATATATAATATATATATATATATATATATATATATATATATATATATATATATATATATATATATATATATATATATATATATATAAATACATATATATATATATATATATATATATATATATATATATATATATATATAAATATATATATATATATATATATATATATATATATATATATATATATATATATATATATATATATATATATATATATATATTAATATGGAATTTTCAAATCGAAATGGCAATTTTTGATCCACAAAACTTTCATTTGGAGAATCACTGAATACTAAAAAAAAGTATCTGTCACAATCATTTATTAAAGAAGAAATCGAGATGTCATTCGAATTTTTATTTGAGTTAGAGTCTTCTTTGCTATGAAAGCTCAATTGAAAATATATAGATCAAACCAAAATACTAAAACTCTCAAAAGGTTGAGAGCTTTCGATTGAAAAATAGGAAATGATATTCCTATACAATTATTCACTTCAACGAAATTTTGTCAACGAAAATTATCTAACTTTTATTGCAAAAATTTATCGATGAAAACGGTATGTTTGGATATTTCCATGGAAACCACTTCTGAGAATTTGCAGTTTATAAAAACCATATATTTTTTTGACACTTGATTTTGGAAGTCATAAAATTCTGCCTTCCTGAATGTTTTGAGAATTTAACTGTTTTTTATGTTTTCAACTGATCTATTATATATTATTGTTGTCCTGAAACTGAACAAATATTTCTGTTGGAAAATCTACACCTAAAAATACGAGGAAAAGATCCAATAAATATGACCCTGAAACGCTTCTTGAGGAAGCTAGAGCATACCAAAGTTAGCTCCTTAAAAACATTATTGTGTAATATTTCCCTTACCATTATAGGCACAATGTTGAAATTTGGTACAGTGAGGTTTTTTGTGCATGTTAAATTGTAGGGGCGTAGAAAGTAGGATGGTTACGCCTCTTAGGCTCTTTAGCAGAAAAGATTCCTTGAATTATTTTCTACAATAAGGTACAATAGGTACCTAATATAATCAAAATCGTTATAATTAGTTTCCTTCATGATAAATCACACTACATTATAAATTGTGAGATTTAGGACAAACTAATTATAAACTAGGTTCTTATGGTTAGAGAATAAAATTAAACAATTTAAAAATGACCTTAAAGATATAACAAATACTGTTATATGCTTCTATTTCTTTGATATTGACCACATATTCAATTTCGAAGATGTATATATGAGAAGAAAAAGAATTGGAAGAAGAGAAATATTTTAGGGAAGAGATCCACATAAATACTAACAAGAGTGTTAATTTCAGGTCGGATACAGAACATCTATGTAAATTATATAATTGTATTCTGATAAAGTAGAAACATCTTAAAATTGAATCAATGAGAGATACGTGATAGGATGATAGATGCTTTCACTGATATTATTGTTAGTTTCCTTATTGTGATTTTTGGTGCTTAGTCAAACTGTCTGAAGAAAAAGAACAAGAAGAACGAAAAATGTTATAAGAAGAAAAAATTTTGGTGAGTTAAGGTTGATTGTTTCGCATCTCCAGATAATTAGATGCTCTGCTTTATATAAAATTATAGTTCACATATTATTTGAATGATCACTGATCGTTGTAAATTATTTTAAAGTATGGATTGACATGTTCTACAGAGCTAGTAATAAATGTTTGAAATTTTATAATTTAGTAGAGTACATTTGTTCAAATTTCAAAAATGAAAACCTTCTCTGAAAACCTGAAAATATGGAAAAATTCTGCGAAACGTTGCTGAATATAAACACCATATAAATCCAGTTTATAGTCCTAAATACCACAATATAGTTTCGTCTAGTCAAAATTCACGAGAAACAATTCATAGTGAACAAAATTGATTCCAGAAATTAAAAAAAGATAGGCGTCTGTCTAATATAACATGAGAATCTCAAAAGAATCCGATCAATGTCAGAATTACATTGATTTTCTTCATCACCTTTCAAAACAGCAAATCAAAATGTTACAATTCTAAAATAAAGATTATTTGGTATAGTTGATGAAATCCGTCGTTAGTACGTGATAATATAACATGATGAACAAAAGCTAAATTTGAATATACTACGTTTATTATCACAAAAATACTTTGAAAAATATAACACTGTGATTGCAATTTCGGTCACTAGACCATCATGGGGCAGATTGAGTTATGAACTGAATATATAGGTAATTATAGATTTGCGCTTACGGGTGGGAAAGAATTATTGCAGGTACCTTAATACAATAAAATGTTCCTAGAAAAATTGTTATTATTTGAATACACTAAATATAGGAGAATATATCAAGTCAATCTGGTCGTTCAGCAAGATATCTTTTGCATTATGATTGAGTTTAAAAATGTCTAATGATTCTCAGTAAGTAAGTTTGGTTCCTTTCGGTAATTTGTGCATAATTTGAAAATTATCTATTTATGGAAATGGGTGGTGGTTTTCACGGCAATGATTTGGAAACGTTGAATCCGTTTTATTTTTCAAAAAAGATTGTTGGTGTTTTTCAAATCTTGTCTTGAACGATCGACCGGTCTGACCTATCTATATACACCCCTTTACATACAGGACAAATCAACCTATAATCTCCTGAACTTTCAAATTTTGAAGTGATATTATTTGGTAATTTCGCTAATTTCTAGGCTGTGCTGAATGTCGAATCTCATGTCAGCCTGCACCAAACAATTTATTTTGCACGAAAACTTCACTCTACCAAATTTCAGTCTTGTACCTCCAATGGTAAGGAAGATATTAAACAATAACGATTTCAAAGAGTTAACGTTGGAGGGACCTAGCTTCCTCAGAAGAGGTTACGGACCCATGTTAATGGAAACGTTTCTTTTTATTTCAAGATGTAAATTAACCACCCATAGTATTTTTATGTACCTATATACTATATTGTTGCTTCATTCAAAGTACCTACTTATCGCTTCCATTCTATTGACTCAACAGCAATACAATATATTCAATACGATGAAAGTCTTATCTCGATAAACTCATTGAAAAAAAAACAAATAAAGAATCTGTTGCATTCAATATACCCCACGTCAAGTGTTAATGAAGAACAATAATACTTCCCATTTAATTATGTGCCTAATTTGAGTAGCAAAATTTGTAACAGACTATCGAAAAATAGCGGTAAAACGATTTGTAAACCTTGAAGTCATTCTCAGTCAATAATAAGGAAAAGACTAACAGCGGAGAAAACTGTAGTGTTTACAAAATATTTTGCGACGAATGTCCTGCTTTCTATATTGGACAAACAGTAAGGAATATAAACATTCATGTTGATGAACACAAAAGTCAATTTCACAAAATACAGACACCACTGGCTTCTCCGAACATTGTATAAAATTTAATCATTTCCTGGATATCAACAAAACGCGATTGTTGCATTCATGTAATAAAGGAATGCGTCTTGACCTTCTTGAATTTCTGGAAATAAGTTCTTCCCATAACAGTAAATTACCCCTTTTGAACGAACAGATTGATTTTCAGATATCACCTTTGCTATTGTCTGTTTTATAAAGTAAGATGTAGTTCCTGTAGTCCTGTAGTTAGTCTGGATAATGAGTTCACAATTCGAAACATGTCGACTAGCCTGTTCTGTTAAATACAGTACCAAATTGTTTTTATACAGTATTGATTTATTTTATAGTTTAATTTTTATTTTTCAATATGAATAAAGCATAATGTATTTAGTTTGCATAGTTTCCAAAGATGTCTGATCAACCAGTAAGACTATGCGCTTCAATTCCTAGACGTGGAGACTGTACAAAGTACTGGCCAAAAGGGATGAATAGGAAATATCCCTCAGATAATTACGTCGTCCTATTTTCATGATAATACGGTAACCCCTTCTATCCAGAATTAAATCCTGCCTTGCAATAGAAAATCGATCGAATTCGGACCGTAATCGCAAGTGTTAGCGGGGGGTGGGCTGGGGGTCAGAAGCAAGGCATTAGAGGGGTTCCCTGGCACATAGTCCTCATTCTCTGTGCGAGCACCACCTCATTTGAATTTCTAATTAGCAAACCTCCATGCAATTATTGGATTAATGTAAATTACGAGGACGCGTTGTGCTCAGTGGCAGAGCGGAGGGGTGGAGGGCCGGGATAATTAAAATCCGTTGATTAATATGTAAATTTAATAAGATTACAGTTCCAGGAACGAATAGAGCCGCGGCGAAGCGAACGGAGGCGAAGACCTGGGGACTGAGGCCATCTCTTCGATTCGATAAGTGCGGCTGTGTTAATAACTGCTCAATACTTCGAAAAGGGTTGTTTAGCTAGGACAACTATTTCGTTATTCTAATTTATACCAAATACGATTTTGTTGAAGCCTCATGAAATATATAACAGTTGTGTTAGAAATTAGATCCTTAGTCGATGGAAATTATAATTCAAACATAGGCGTCGAGTTAAATATGAATCTATTTATTACAGGTATAAACTTTTTTATCATTTTGTATTTCCAGAATTTTCATCGTCAACAAAAAGTCATAAATTGAAAACTATCAAATATAGATACAGGTTACAATGGAATAGATCAATACGGAATTAAATTCTTCTCATTTGGTGAATGAAATCAATAGACATTCTTTTCCGAACGTTTCTCCATATTATGGACTATTTATTAACATTTTTCAATTAATTGCCAATCTACAAAAAAACACAAAAATGCTTTCCTCTTACTAAATGGGTTTGAAATGATTAAATGATATATTTTCCGATTTTCAAAGAGGAAAGTGCAAATAAAAATTTTTCATGAGAAGCTTCAATGAGATTATCAATACAGCTATGAATGATTCTAATTTTGAATGGAGATAATGCTGAAATACAGTAAATACCTGCAACCATAAATAATCCAAAATAAACATCAAAGAGTATCAGTGCAGTAGGTTAGTGTATTTTATTTGCAAGCATATTGTGAAAAGTTATTTAAGAATTAAGGGGGAAGTTTATCGTAAGTTCACAAATATTAATGAAACATATTCGTCAATTTTATAATATTAATGGTTGTGTGGTTTTGTTCGTTGTTCCTAATAAATTCATTTTTTATCATTAAAACTTTACTTGAGATTATTGCACTAGAAGTGTCATATATCATCAGTTTGAGAAATTATTATTTAATGAAAAAATCAAAGTTAAATATGGTCAAGTGTCAGTGGACTCACCCTGAGAAAAATAACTCAGCCAGGCAGAGATATATCAAGGCAATTATTAAGTTTCGTTAATAAACATCGAAATTGAAAAATCTAAAAATTAGAATAAACAATATAAATATGTGTATATATATATATATATGTATATATATATATATATATATATATATATATATATATATATATATATATATATATATATATTATATATATATATATATATATATATATTTATATATATATATATATATATATAAATTTATATATATATATATATATAATAATATAATATATATATATATATATATATATATATATATATATATATATATATATATATATATATATATATATATATATATATATATATATATATATATATATATTATATATATATATATATATATATATATATATATATATATATATATATATATATATATATATATATATATTTAAATTGATTTCTAATGGACTTATTATTTTCAACAAATAATATCTACAACGAGATCTACAGTATCCCAAATTCCAATGTTACAATTCACAATAGATTAATTCAGTTTTACTTTTTGCGCAATATATCTTTCGAAATATTCGAATTCCCGCTTTGCAACATCGCGTCAAAAATTACGGATATACATTTTTCAATGTGGGACCTTGCATTTAATAATTGAATGGAACTTTCAATTTGATTTGCATATTTCCAAGCGAGCGTCGTTAGTCATTACTCATTAGCAGCTGAGTGACAGTGGCCGCTGGTTTTCCATCCTCCCCCTAAAGGGTCGGCCAAACCCCGTTCGACCTCCCAACGATAGCCCTCTCACCAACTGTCACTGCAACGTGTGGAAAAAGTGCCAAAAAACAAACGATATCTAGATGGCTTTTCATTCGGTGTGATGAAAAGCTGTATCAATACGACATACTGTACAAAATATTCTCTCCCTTACACGGACCGATATATGTAGTTCCATACTTTTTTATATTTTCATAGGACACAAAATTTTCAAGTGGATATTATGTTCAAGCAATAGATTTAGATTGAAACACCTACCTTTAAGCTCAGTCTTAACGAGCAAGTGAAGATGAACGAAAGTTTGAAAATGCATTAATGCACTTATGAATATTATATTGCTGGTTGTCCATACATGATACCTAAATATAGTCTCGTCTTTCAAATATACAGATGTCGTGTGACAAAGTTCTTTTCGCTATATATTATGTATTGAATAGAAGGCACAATGTTATGAGGTAACAACGTGTGAAAGTAATACAAAAAAAAAATCAGAAATAATTATACTAGGATTTATAGTTTACTATATAATTATTCAAAACAATCGTCTCTTCAGGAGAGCAGAGTTTATACAGAATTCAGTAGAACAAAACAAATGTTATAATTAGGGTCATGTTCAGTGTAACATACTTTCTGATAACCATATTAACAAGAATACCTATAATGGAAACAATGAATAACTTCTATCACAATTTTCCGATATGTATTATTATACATAAGTATGAAGGATTTTAATGATTCTATAGATAAATTTTTATATATATATATATATATATATATATATATATATATATATATATATATATATATATATATATATATGTATAAATTTAGGGTTATGTAACGGCTGTAAGGTATCAATATTAATTTCTAAACAGAATATATAGGTCAAACCCAAAGAAATTTAAAATGGCGAGTTACATCCCACCGCAGTGACATAAAAGGTGAAAAAATCACCTTTGCTTTGGCCCAGCACATAATTTCTGAAAAACATACACCTGACTTTGATAACGTCAAAATATTGGGGAGTGAAACATATATATATATATATATATATAGAAGAAGGGTAGTCTTTGCTGACTAGTTAGGATGCAATAAGGATAATAATATTTGGGTATAGCAGCAAGCAAAACGTGTACTCTTATAACACTATATTTCCGATATTTCGACAATGATTATTGTCATCTTCAGGGAAGCTACAAAATAAGCACAAAAGAAAATCAATAAATGCTCCATAACGGCCAACAGTAAAAATACTCACTGTGTTTTTGAGAATGATTGCAAAAGGTGTAAAGATCGAGATACAACATTATTGATTTCCACAAAACATTATTGATCGAGAACACAGGCGTGATGATCATCAACTGACATTACAAGTTAAAAAGTTAAAATGGTCATAATAAATTAAAATGAAACATAGTTAATTTTGAGGAAATTAAACATTATCGAGTCTAAGTTAAGTTAAAGACTAAAATAATATAATTATCTACTTCGTCATTTCATATTGACTGAAAATATATATATATATATATATATATATATATATATATATATATATATATATATATATATATATATATATATATATATATTCCTTCTCATAGTAGGCATGTCATTTGTTGATATTTTGACGTTTGTGAATATTTTTGTCATCATATTTAGTAAATGTCATAGCTGCTTTCTTTGTGTAGTCTTATAGAAATAATGAAAATGAAAGAGAATTTACCAAGAATATCATGGAAAATGCAGCCAAAGCTGCGAATAATTCATTGCCGGAGAAATCCAGAGTCGTATACGACAAGGATTATGAAGAATTTAATCAATTGAAGTTGCTTTAGTTGTCCTCGTACAATGAGCGGGCGTTATGATCCATAATGCCCGCTCATAAGGCCCTAGGGCATAATGAATGTATTTATAGCAAACGTATCTAAGGTAAAATCAACAAATAATATACAAGTGAAAAATAAAAATACTTATAAACGTAATTTTCTCGAAATGGTATTCATTAAAACTGAACCGAAATCAATGAATGAGAAAACAGACTTCCAGAATTTAAGTCAATTATACACGAACATTCAGAATACAGAACGAATGTTGAAACAAGACATGATAAGAAACAGATAGATTACATTTAACGGATTTCAGGAAATCATTTTTTGAGTAATATTAAGAGTATTGTGTGGATAAGTTGTCCTATGTCTATATTAGAATATGTTAAATTATGGTTGTTAACGTCACATACAAGGTCAGTTGATATTCTCGCAGATTCTATGTAATTTTGATACATTTTTGTTATCATATTTTCGAGTGACTGAAGAAGGAATGAAGCAATTCCGAAAGCTTCCACTGTATAAAGAGTATTTCTTAAATCAAACTGCGTTTCCGTTAAAAAATTAATATATATATATATATATATATATATATATATATATATATATATATATATATATATATATATATATATATATATATATATATATATATATATATATATATATATATATATATATATATATATATCAGTATATATATATATATATATATGAATGGGTGAAAATTGAGGGTTGTATGTATTTTTGAATTATATACCCATCATAAAAAAATAGAACAGAAAAAAAAATTAAGGGGTGGACCATGAGAATCGGTCGAGCCATTTCGGCGGAGTTTAACAATTAAAAATAGGTTGAAAATTTAGTGTAGTATGTGTTTTTGAATGTGGTATCATAAAAAAACAAAACAGAAAATTTTTTTCTGAAAAATAAAAAAATAAAATAAAGGGGTGGACAACCCTTAACATTTAGGGTGGTGAAAAATAAATGTTGGCCGATTCTCAGAACTACCCGATATGCACACAAAATTTCATGACAATTGGAGGAGTTTAACTTCTAACACCGTGACACGAGAATTTTATATATTAGATATATATATATATATATATATATATATATATATATATATATATATATATATATATATATCTATATATATATATATATATATATATATATATATATATATATATATATATATATAATATATATAATATATATGATTATTTATTCGAATTGTTGTTGCCTGTGAACTATTTCTAATCTCTTGATAATTATTAGCAATAACAGGCTTGTTGAATCTCAAAAAACTCGATTTTATTAAAAAGTTAACTTGTTCACTTTGCTTGACAGAATATACTACTTTTGGTCGATTACAAGCAAGGTTCTCTTATAAACGAGGGCATCTTGTCCGAGGATTTTTCATGTGTTTACTCCAGGACTTGAAAATTAGTTCTTTACATGCAGGTTTCTATTATAAGTGGATCATTCTATGCGTATATTATATATATATATATATATATATATATATATATATATATATATATATATATATATATATATATATATATATATATATATATATATATATATATATATATATATATATATATATATATTTATTTATATATATATATATATAGATATAGTTTTTTATTCACATATTGAATTCATCCGTCTATGAAACTAAACATGTCAGAGGCATTGAAAGAATAGCATCTCCAAACACATATTAATATGTCTGTCAAAACAATAACCGACACGTATATAAAAATATAGCTGACGCATAAGGATTTCTGTTCCACATTTCTAAGACTAGTGTTAATTCGCCAAGTATCTGGAGCAAAACGTGCGATAGTTATTCTTCTTGCTGTGCCGTACCCGGTTTCGGGTGTAGGTGACCTCTCTACAACTATTCGTGCTGTGCGTGATACAGCGATACACGAAAAGATGGTA
>JARQZK010005140.1:182500-222500 GCA_030704885.1 Cynegetis impunctata | reverse complement strand
ATTCAGAAATGGATAAGTCAATTTGTTCGTTAAGTAATAGATCAGAATTCTTATACCTGTTAATTTCTAGGGCTTCCCAAAAGTTTATTTTAATTTCAATCCTCTATGTAAAATATGGAAATCTTTATTAAATGAATGATTCCCATCTAGCAAAAGATTGAAATAATTGAAATAACAAAATTTTATGTGAAACTAATACCCGATTTCACCAACTAAATGTTAGGAAGTTCCTAACTAAGTAATTCCTAAGACAGGAAATACCTAAATCCGATACTTACCTAAATCTGATTTCACCAACTAAGAAATCCTTAAGTAAGAAATACCTTGTTAAAAACTTGATTTGGAAAGTTTTGTACATATAATTGGCACCACTGTTTAATACTAGACTGTAAATTTGACGAAGGATAGTAAGAAAAAGGGAATAAATGATAATAAAATATAATAATTTTATTATATTTCTATGGAAATAACTCTAAATTTGATGTGCATTTGACAACTAAATAATTTGAGGTTAAGCATTTCTTAAAAAGCTATCCTAACGTAAGGTATTTCCTATCGTCCTTAGGCAATACTTAACTCGTGGTGAAACGCAAATTGCAGTTAGGAATTCCTAAATCCGATTTAAGTGTCGCCTAACTTTAGAAATTTGTTGCTGAAATCGGGCATAAGATACCAAGATTCCAGTTTTTCATTATATACAAAGAAGCCACCGTGTCGTGAAATGCCGCGTCATGGAGTCAACTGAAATAACCGTTAAAATCAAACATGTGTTTTTCTAATAATATGATTATGGGTTTTAACTACGGCCACATTAATTCAAAAGATATATATATATATATATATATATATATATATATATATATATATATATATATATATATATATATATATATATATATATATATATATATATATATATATATATATATTATATATATATATATATATATATATATATATATATATATAACTAAGTAAGTAACTGCCGATAGTTTAAAAAAAATATTAATTACAGCTGGGTATGCGGCAAGGAGTCATGATCTAAACAACCAAATTTGTCTCAGTCGACGTTTCGACTCTTTTTTGAGTCTTCCTCAGGACATCTACAATTTTAAAAAAATGACTGATAATAAATCGTTTCGTATGGCAGTCATCTGGGTTTGTTATTGTTTCTCGTGAGGTTATGGTTAGCTCCTCGCTTAAAAATTATTGAATAAATAGAATCGTATATCACTCCAAAAACAATGAGCTGTTGTAGAGTTGTTTCATGTTATGGGCCTTACAACCTAACTGTTTGTAAGTACTTGATTGAGTTATAGCATTTGTTTTCAAATTTCAGTCAATTTTTTATACCATTTAGTTGATATTTCAAGCCCCTTCATTTCCGTATTTTAGCTTCATTCACGTTATTTTAACTTGTTTCGGTTTTGAATGAGTTATTGTTGTATATTCCTTGTAAATTGCAGCTCATAGCACTGCAGTTCAAAGAAACTGTTGTTTAAATGTAATAAGCACAGCAGCACAGATTATTGGCGTTCGTGTTGGCCTACTAGCGCTTAGAGACGTTCACGCTTTGGCTTTGAGCATTAAAGGCGAATGTCAGATCTCCTTTTTACGCTTAGTTAGTAAAAAGCCCGATAGTTCACGCAAATACTAGATATGCTTTAACGTTTCCCTACAAATTTATTAATTATCGACAACAAAAATTAGGTTAGCTTACGCTTAGTGTTAAGCGTTTGTGAGCGCGAATCGACCACAAGAACGAAGCTTATAAGCGCTTAAAGCGAATGCACCCATTGACTCATATTCAAACCCTGAATCGACTGCGCAGTCAACAGTTGTCTCTATAGACGAGGATGCAGCCGTTCGATAACACCAATTTATAAGAGAGAACGGATCTTCAAAGCAAACTTTGACCACTTCGATATTGGAAAACTGAAATAGAGAAGAGTGATGCCTGCTAGCAGTAATTAAATTTCAGCTGTAAATGTGTCACACACGAAATTAAATCGGAACGTGAGAGACTCCAACATTATGGTGTTCATTTGATCTAGGGAATTGTAAAGGCCAATTAAGAGAACGTTAAATTTTTGTCGTTTTAGTACATCTTCGAACTAATTATCGAGCAATCTAGTTTTTTAATCTAGAAGTATTACAACAGACATTCAGGTATTAGATATCAAATCAAGACATTACAACCAAAAATAATTCGCTTTCAGAAATAAATTGCAACCTCTGACTACACAAACTCGGATAATTATTTTCGAAAAGCTTCATATTGTAGACAAAGTACTACTTACTAAACTGTCCACGCAGTTAAGAATGGGAATGATTTAATTATGAAAACTCTTATGTGATCAAGCTACTCCTATATGTAATAATCAATTTTATAATTGCACTAGCTGACCTGGCAAACGTTGTTCTGCCATATAAATTATTTTTATCTATTCATCTATCTGCCGATTGATATCTACCTATCTAACTATATATCTATCTAGATAGTTATCTATCTTTCTATCTATCTAACTATCTATCATTCAATCTATCTATCTATCTGTCTATCTATCTGCATATCTATCTATCAATTTATCTGACCGGGCAAACGTTCTGCCATATAAATTATTTTTATCTATCTATCTGTCTATCTATTCATCTATCTGCCAATGTATATCTACCTATCTATCTATAGGCATCTAGTTATCTATCTTTCTATCTATCTTTCTATCTATCTAACTATCTATTTATCAATCTATCTGACCCGGCAAAAATGTTAATCATTGGGAGTATGAAAAATATATTACTACCTTTTCTCAAACCGACAATTGTTATTTTCGATTGCCATCTTGCAGCCCTATTGCGGATCTGTGGATAAAATTTAAAAAAATGAAAATTGCGATGCAAAAATGGGGTTGATCGTAGAAGGGTAAACAATTGAGAGTAATATGAATTTTTCATTGAAAAGTCATGACAAAATAAAAATGACAAAGATTAGAAATAATTTTATATGGTGGTTAAGTATTCTCAAATTTTCTAATTTCCCGCGCAATTTTCTTAATTTTTTCTTTCGTAAGAACCTTCTTCTGACAATAAAAAACACAACAAAAAAAGAATTAGTGAAATCGGTCCAGCCGTTCAAGCGTGATGGCGTGACCAAGGGAAATGAGGATTCATTTATATATATAGATAAAGTGAAAAAGGGAAATTCTTCAATAATTAAAAAAATTATCAAACAACTTTCCAAGGGAGCTGTTTATATTTATTCCGCGAAGGGATCCTTCATTTTCGATCTAAGTAGTGAATTATTAGTTTCCAATATCTTTGGTGGAGGGAGCTCTGGGTTGTTATCCAGACATTGTTACCGACCACGATTTGTATTGGGGAACAATTAAAAGTTTGTTAATTTACTCCGAGTCAAATAATAACCTTGAAAGTTGATAAGATTTTATAAGATCGAAACAGCTGTATGCAGATTTTGCCACCGGGTGAATTGACGATTTCTATAATTCACCGTTGGATTGTGGATGTAGAATTCTCGTTGCGGAATACATATAACTAGCTCCCTTCAAAAGTTGTTTGACAATTTTCTAAATTATTAGAGAATTTTCCTTGTTTACTTTATTTATATTAAATTGACTATGGTCAACTTGTATATTTTTCATGATTTAATTTTGTAATTATACAATAATTTATTCTTGGTTCATGAGTTTCGATTACCGAAATAAGGTAACATACTAAATTGGACCTATACTTGCTAAGTTATAAATACACGAATAATTTGACTCAAGATTCGAGTATAATCGTTCAACGAGTAAATCTGCTTTTTTCCTTGACATTTTGTCTCCTCGCAGCTAAGTTTTCGTTCGAAATAACGACGAAATAAGATAATATTTATGTATGTAATGCAATTTTTTTCAAAATTAGAAAGAACAGCTTGAAGGTTATCTCTTTTGTATTATGACTGTGCCGTAATGGAGAGTATGGTTTTTCTTCAGTGTATGCAAAAGTGACTTCTTATCAGTATTCTAGTACTCAAGGGGGATGAGTTCATGACAATTCGATTTCAACAGATTGCCATGCATTTATCCCCCATTTCAGCTCTCAGTTTCACAATAATCTTGCCATATCGCAGCATTACTGAAACCTGGCTCATTATATGCAAATGTCACTAGTGGAAGCTTTTCAGCAAACTTCACTCTAATGGAATTAAGTAGGAGTATATTCAACAAAGCAGATAGGCATAATATATCTTGCGAATTCGTCCGTTCTGCATAATATTAGAAATGATCAAAATGCATATCACGTAGTCGTAGGGGCTACGAGGTTCTTCGCCCCCCTCGCAGTCTACTGCCAACCCCCGCATCCCTTGAATCAAGGGCTTGCCGGGCGCCCGAACTCCAACTAAAACTTAATTATAATTAATTAATGCGACTGCTACTAAGTCTATAGGTTATATGCTATGTAATTAGGAACCTTTATACAAAATGAGTGCTGTTAATTGAGGAACTAAAAAGATATTTCGTCCTGGATTTCTTACTAAAACTTATTTAAATCCGAAAGAATATGAGATAAATTGACTTAAATGTATGACTCAATGTAAGATTTGGTAAAGTATATATATATGTTTATATATATATTATATATATATATATATATATATATATATATATATATATATATATATATATATATATATATATAGGGTGATTTTTATAACTGGCTTATTAGACGCATTTGAATACTTCGAAAGTTGGAGATTTGAAATTTTGCGCATGGCCATAGTCTGTACACAATTATCTTTCTGAAATAAATTCATCCCAATGGTATTTCCGGTATACCGGAAGTCACCATCAACTCTCTTACTTCAAATGGAACTATATATATTCCTCATAGCCGCTGGACTGCTTGCATGATTTGGTACATGTTTTACCTAGCTTCTGTTAACTTAGTTGCTATGGTTTATTATATCTACGTAAATACCATTAGGATGACTTCATTTCAGAAAGATAATTCACTACATACTATGGCCGTGCGCCAAATTTTGAAAGTCCAACTTTCAAGGTATTCAAATACGTCTAATAGGCCAGTTATATAAATCACCCTGAATATATATGTATAAATCTTAATTTCGTTAGTAGTGATGCTAGTTATTCAGGAATAAAAATTATTTTTCTTTTGAAAATACAAAAGCTATATAATTGAATAAAGTAAATAACAGATTTTTTGAAACTATTTTTCACCTCATGAATGCTATATTCATCTTGCTATGTCGGAGCTTCTATGCTCTGTAATTGATGAAAATATTTTATTTTACTGGATTAAGATGAAGAGATACATTTCAAATGAATATGCCAGCAGCATTGAAAGTTCTTTCTGAATATTCTTCAATGACAGTTACTTTAAGAGAGTTCTAAATTGCAAGAACAATACCTTGCTTTGGGTCTGTATAAATTTACGTGATGATGGCTTCATGCCATCTCTGTCTTGTCGCTTGATTCTTGTGAGTGAATTCTAATGCATCTGTACATATGACCAATATATAGCATTGCTTCATTCTGATGGTACTGATATTTTTGTTTCATTGAAGAAATATCCTGATTGGATCTTGCCCCATGTTGATAACGAATACTTCCATAGCCAGGAAGGATCAAATGTACTCTGGAAATACTCACTACAGCTTTTTTAAACACTATGTTAGTGTACTCTGGAATCCCACACGCAACTGTTGCAGAGTAGACATCTTCCAAGTCGGGAAGTATTTCTTTTCTCGTCAGAATTCATCGTTTTCGGTCCAAACAGTGAATTCTTGCTTCCCAATATCTTTAGCGCAGGGCGCTATGGGTTGTTATCCATGTAGTAGCTCAGCTGCTATTCAATGGGAAACAATTAGAAATATGTTAAATCACTCCGATTTAAGTACGCTACAATGAAGAGATGTAATAAGATCGAAACAGCTGTAGGCAGATCTTGAGTTGGGCTGACTTCACATTTTCTATAATTCACAGTTGAATTACGAATGCAGATTTCGCGTCTCGGAATACATATAACTAGATTTCTTGTAAAATTGTTTGATAGTTTTCAAATTATTGAAGAATTTTCTTTATTCACTTTATGTGATATATAAAATTTACTATGGTCAACTAGCAGAGTCAGACTGGAACCATTTGGCCCACGTGACAGTGTACCTGATTTGGCACACCACTTTCTCATTAAAGAAATATTCATTGTAATAAGATTTGGATCTTCAACTTTCATCAATAAAACTACTACTAAATCACATTTTCAATTCAAAAAGTAGAATAACAAACAAAAGACAAAATAAGGAAATTAAATGAACACAAGAATGAAAACTTTCAGGATTCCATATAAAACGTAAATATTTTTAATATAAAGATAAATGCGACAAGAAGGAAGTAAAAACGGAAGGAAAATGAAAACAAATAATTCTAAAGAATGTAAAACATAGAAAACACTACAAAAAAAGTTTGTTTCTAGTTGTAGGGGTTTCGTTATGTTACATAGAAAGTACAGAAACATAAATCTTTCTTCTCATGGCAAAACTAGGTAACTTGTTTTCAGGAGTTTCTAGGCTAAGCATTTTTGAACCTGACTGAACTTGAATAAAAAAAATTAAACTGACTTTCTCGTCATGGAATGGATCAAAATTCAAAATATTAGCTGAAAGGTTTATGAACATTTTATTTATATTAAATACAATTAAGAATCTAGTTATCCAGTTATTAGGTTTTGCGAAGGAACGATAGAAACTGTAACTAAGAGATACTACTAAATAAGTATCTATCATGGCTATATTACGCTATCAAGAGATTGTAATAGGTTTTGCTACTTGTAGCAAGTTCAGTTATTATTGTGTCATTATCGATATTTTTGAGAAAATCTTTTTCAATGTTTATTACTAAAAATCATTTCAATAGATTGTCACCTAGCATTAAACTTAATCGAGTTTTAATTATTTTAATTTTGAAAATACCCACTCACAGTTTACCTGCGTTCACGAAAGGGTAATAATATATTTATAAGCCAAAAGCCATACATAATCTTGTATACGTACACACATGCATATTATAACTACGCTAAATCACAAAACAACAGTGAAAACAATCTAAACATACACTTTCGGAATTTTTGTTTAAATACTGTTAAGTGATCGTGTCTCTATTTCTATTTATAGATGAATATAGTCTTGAACTAGTGAGAGGCTCCATCGCCTATTAAATGGATCCGTGAAAAATAAAGATCGATAAAAATATAGTTTCTCGATCGCCAAGGAGTGCTAAGCCCGTCCCTGCCTCTGTCGAACGGGCGCACCATCTGCTCGCTGTCAATCTCGAATTCGTACGGAATCGGCTAGATACTGCGACCTCATTGGGCCTCTCCGTGCCGAAACTTCTCGATAGAATTCAACCCGTCCAACTATCGGCTCCAAAGCCGGTCACGTGAATTCGAGTCCATGTGACGCGTTCTTAAGCGTCGGGAATGCAGCCGTTTTCGCGAATTTCGGAGAGACGTCAAACTTTAAACGTTCGATATCGAAGATCGGCGTCTCGGATCGAGGCGAGACGTAGCCTAAGCACTACGGAAAGGACGTGGGTGATCGACGGGGCCCTTCGGGCCCCGCGATTCGGGGCCGATCTCCTTATCTTGGCTTCATAAGTTTGCCAAAATGCGGCCTTCGGCCGCCTGCATTTTGGGAAGTCGAATTTGGCAAACCAATTATTTATTTAGTATTATATATAATCTAGTAACTGACGGACTGATGCGATTTCACATATTTGGGATTTTCTCAAAATTTCGGGGAGCCAGTAAGGAAATTCTTCATAGTGTTTTTCATTTGCTTCAAATCTATCTTGTATACTACGGCACTGTTTGATTTATTATTACTTTTTACACTTGCGTTTCCAATTTTTTCATATTGTCATGAATACTGTACTCCTCAGTAGTTTCAGCTACCATTCTTTTTTCTTCTAGTTCTTATCGATGACAGCTCTTGACAAACTAAAAACTATTATAATTATTGGAATTAAACCTCCTACTCTCCTAATAGACAGACGGCGGCAATAAAGGCTGGTTTTCCATTTCCAATTAGCTATTACATTAACTTGAAGATTTTAAGGAATAAAGGTTTATGATCAGAGGAAGTGCATGATATTTAGTTGTGTTTGTGTCATTTTGTATTTGTCCTCCCAACATTTTCTAAGGTTGGCCCAGGCGGCAACTGCCGCCTTGCCGCCCTGTCCTGTCCGACCCTGTCAACTACTATATTTTTCATGAATTGATTTTATATTTATATGTCCCATTCGCGAAAAAAGACTATCAAGACTGTAGGTAAGTCACAACTGTCTATAACCAACAAAGCCAGGAGTCACCATAATTCTCGCCATAATTTCACAGAGACAGGTTTTGAATACTTCGTGCCTCTTCTCCATTTTTGATTGATAAAAATTATTTGACGCCTTGCAAAAATGAGAAATTATAAATATAATATATCCTAGACAAGATTCAAATAATAAACCATTGTATACAGTTATACTTCGTGCTTTGAAACCGTTGTATTGTGTGCCCTAGCAGTAATAAACGAGAAGAATGATGTTCAATTCGAGGTAGAAGAATGTTGATTTATATTCTTTTCATGATCAATTACAACAAGAATATTAAAGTTTTAATTAGACATGACTCATACTTGCACTCTCTGATGTCACATCAAACGTTTATTTTACCCTATCGAAAGCATCACTTCAGACATACAAATTGAAGAGATAGAGAGAAATAATATCACGAGTTTGCAAATTGTACGGTAGCAAATATGTTTCAATTCTATTCTAATTCAGCTTTACGGACAGTTTAATCAATAGCCTTAGTAAAGTCCTATTATTATGCGGTTTCAAAACAGGCATTGTGATGTAAGGAAAGCGTCTACGCTCTCGAACATCGCCCGTTAGGTCATTTCGAAACTGAATGAAACCAGTGCAGTAGTGGTTTTACAAAATGGAGGTAGTACGGGTGATCATTCTAAATTTGTATATTTTGATATAAGTGTGCTTGCTATCGTTATGAGGTATGTTCTGATCTCCTTGTAGAATATAATTTCTTTGTCGAAACTATATTAAGTGCTCCTTCCGACTGAGGAAGTTCAAATGACGTTATGTTTGGAATATACAGTATAGGTATGTAGTTTCACGTTGTGGTCACCAAAACGATTTCTTCAAGTTACGAAGTCAGAATTGGAAATGAGGAATCTACCAGAGTTTTCTTTCTGGTTGAAGTAGGGTTAATATAGAAATTCCGTTACCATCTGAAAATAACATTTGCAATACCATAATAATCGAAAACAAATTCTGCAATAGCAACCGACTGCATGATAGAGACCATCAATTTAGGATACATATATATATATGTCGAATGTCTTTGAAATTGAATCAAGTAGAAATTGAAGAAGTAGTTCTGGAAACCAGCTATATGATAGCGTCGACAACTAAGCATTTTTACTAAGTATTGCGCTGTAGATTAAGATGATTTTGTACTTTGGTATATACACGGTATGTGTATATTCCACTCTACAAGAAATTTTATCACATCTCAGAAAGAAGACGGATTACTGCGTTAATGAATTTATAATAATCTCAATCTCAACCTTGAAATATAATGAATATATATATATATATATATATATATATATATATATATATATATATATATATATATATATATATATATATATATATATATATATATATGTGTGTGTATAATTTTGGAAATTCTCTTGGGAATGTGGCTTCGCTAAAATGGAGGTTTATTTGTGTTTGCTATTTAATCATTTATTCCTTTATTCCAACGTTTGGGCTTTAAAAAGCCTTTTTCAAGGACTACAATATAGAGAAAAAAAATATTATTGTCACCAAAGTTACAGTTAAAAGTTACATGTAGTCGATAAATAAAAATAAATAAATTTTCATTTATCCACTTAATGTAACTTTGGTGACAATAATTTTTTCTTTCTCTCTATTCTGGTCCTTGAAGAAGGCTTTGTAAAGCCGAAATGTTGGATTCAAGGAATAAATGATTAAACAGTAAACACAAATGAATTTCCATATTAGCTAAGCCACATTCCCAAGAAAATTTCTAAAATTATCACATATATATTTCTGGCTTAAGAATGAAGATTTCAATATATATATTTAATATATAATATATAAT
Source organism: Cynegetis impunctata (assembly GCA_030704885.1). Lineage (NCBI taxonomy): Eukaryota > Metazoa > Arthropoda > Insecta > Coleoptera > Coccinellidae > Cynegetis > Cynegetis impunctata. Next base: position 212,288 of record JARQZK010005140.1, on the reverse strand, counting down.
ATATAATATATAATATATAATATATAATATATAATATATAATATATATATATATATATATATATATATATATATATATATATATATATATATATATATATATCTAGATGTATATGAATTTGTTACCTGTTTACGTTATATGGGAACAATGAAAGTTTAGCTCTGACAGGTTAATTTAATTAATTATTATAAACGAATAAAAGTATAAAATTGTACGTTTCGGTGGTACATCCACCTTCTTCAGCACTCGATATATAAATCACAAACAACCTGTAAAACGTATTATCATCAGTGATGCCGATATATCAGACGATAGGGTACACAACCTTAAATATAACATACATACATATAGAATCAATTAATACAATAATTTCGTCAAGAACATCCACAATAAAATCAAACTTAATCAACTAATATAAACACATTAAAAACAAACCGTCTGTCATATGGTATGTCATGTCATTTGTCTTGTCATTTATTTTCTTCTTTATGTTCGTGTATCTGGTCTTGTCAATAGTGGAAGGTATGTCTGACTTAGTTGTTTAATGTCTTGTCTGTCATTTACCGTGTTTTCTAAGTTTAATTGTATATGAATCATTTCCAAAAACTCCCTTTGTTTTTGTTTTGCTTCCACTCCTAATATAACCGTTTGTTCATAGTCAAATGTGTGCCCTGTTGTAGTATGATGTTTGTTGAGAGCGGTACTTGCGTTTTTAGTGTATTTATGTGCGTTTAGTCTATCCTGTAGTCTCTGTGAGGTCTGTCCGATGTATCTCTTATCACAATCCTTACATGGTATACTGTATATCACATTGGACTTTTTGTTTGTGGGTGTTGCTACTTTTAACTTGCTATATATTTGTTTAATTTGGTTTCGAGGTTTGTTTATAATTTTGATGTTGTATGGTGTTAAAATGTTTTTAATCTTATGGGACAATTTGTTTATATATGGTATGGCGACCGGTATTATAGATTCATTTGCTTTTTGTTTTGTCATTGTGTTGTATAGTCTGTCCACTCTTTGTTTTATTATTCCTTTTATCATCGTCATGGGGTAGTTGTTTAGTTTTAATTGTTCAGTCAAGTCTATCAGTATTTGTGGTCTTAATGCAGGCGAAGTCAATTTTATTGCTCTGTCTATATAACCGATGACTGTACCTTTTTTTTGTGTGATATGATGGTTAGAGTGGAAATCTAATATGCGGTCTGTGTTTTGTTTTATTTTATGCCATTGTGTTAGTATTTTGTCTTGTTGTTTCAGTAATGTCATATCTAAAAAGTCTAGTGTATTATTTCTTCGTTTTTCTATTGTGAATTTAAGTAGTGTGTGAGTGTTATTAAAGTCATGAAGGATATCCTGAATTATGTCAGGTGTCGTGATTACCAAACAGTCATCCACATATCGTCTAAAAAATACTGTTTCGTCGTATTTATTCATTATTTTCTCTTTTATATGTTCCATCACCATTTGTGCGATCACACTAGATATAGGGTTGCCCATTGCCACTCCTTTTATCTGCTTGTAGTAGCACTCTTCAAACTGGAAATAGTTGTTATTCAGAATGAACGATATTGTTTCATTGAATTCTTTTTCTGGAATGTCCGTATGTTCTTTTAGGTCGTTCCATCGTTCTTTTAGTGTTGTCTGTACTAATTCTCCTGGTATGTTTGTGTATAATGAAATAACGTCAAGTGAGTACAGTTTGTCTTGGTTGTTCGTTCTAATTTGGTCTAATTGTTCTTTCAGCTGTAACGAGTTTTTTATATAATATTTGTTTTTATTAACTATATTTGACAATATATGTGCTAAGTATTTTGAAAGTTTACACAATGGTGATTGAACGCATAAGACAATAGGGCGTAGTGGCATTCCTTCTTTGTGTATTTTTGGTAGGCCATAAATTTTCGAGGTTTTACTGTTGTGCGTTGATGAAGTTTTCGCGTCCTTTGTTGATATGTATCCCCTCTCTTGCCATTTTTTAATAATTTTGTTGTTTTCTTTTTCTAATGTTAATGTCATGTCTTTTTTGATCTTTGTATATGTTGTTTTATCATCTAGAAGTGTGTTCATTTTTTCTTTGTACGTTTTAGTTGTTATAATGACAACCAAATTAAACAAATATATAGCAAGTTAAAAGTAGCAACACCCACAAACAAAAAGTCCAATGTGATATACAGTATACCATGTAAGGATTGTGATAAGAGATACATCGGACAGACCTCACAGAGACTACAGGATAGACTAAACGCACATAAATACACTAAAAACGCAAGTACCGCTCTCAACAAACATCATACTACAACAGGGCACACATTTGACTATGAACAAACGGTTATATTAGGAGTGGAAGCAAAACAAAAACAAAGGGAGTTTTTGAAAATGATTCATATACAATTAAACTTAGAAAACACGGTAAATGACAGACAAGACATTAAACAACTAAGTCAGACATACCTTCCACTATTGACAAGACCAGATACACGAACATAAAGAAGAAAATAAATGACAAGACAAATGACATGACATACCATATGACAGACGGTTTGTTTTTAATGTGTTTATATTAGTTGATTAAGTTTGATTTTATTGTGGATGTTCTTGACGAAATTATTGTATTAATTGATTCTATATGTATGTATGTTATATTTAAGGTTGTGTACCCTATTGTCTGATATATCGGCATCACTGATGATAATACGTTTTACAGATTGTTTGTGATTTATATATCGAGTGCTGAAGAAGGTGGATGTACCACCGAAACGTACAATTTTATACTTTTATTCGTTTATAATAATCAATTAAATTAACCTGTCAGAGCTAAACTTTCATTGTTCCTATATATATATATATATATATATATATATATATATATATATATATATATATATAAATATATACATATTTTTTTATATATATATATATATATATATATATATATATATATATATATATATATATATATATATATATATATATATATATATATATATATATATATATAATTTCCAGAATTTTCATTCTGAATGAATTTATTGATGTCCACTGAAAATTCGTTTTCTCAGGATGCTCATCTTATACTGATAGATGATAGTTTATCGATTTGTAATGGTTTAGTATTTTGCACTAGTAATATAAGTACTCATCTAATAAATGGATATACCTCAAGATTCACATTATATCTGGTAGTTTCTATTGCGTATGAGTATCATATACTATATTATGATATTCAAACATCTTACTATAATCATCTATCTACTTGTTGAATGCAGTATGTTCAATAAATTGTTTTTTCCTCGATTATTTTTACAGAATTTAGATAGTTTTTCACATGGTGATTTTTTTAGATCAAAACTATGTACAATCTCGAACGAAAAGTTCATTCGTTACAGGGTTCCTTGACTGTGGGTAAGGTTTTTGGTGAAATAAAATATAATTTCTGAGTTTTGAATACCGTCACTTGATGTTTATCCATTCCAGTTTGAGTCGACATGAAAACACTTTTTAGACATTAACACTCAATTTGATTACAATTTGACGCTCGTTGCGTTACATATATATATATATATATATATATATATATATATATATATATATATATATATATATATATATATATATATATATATATATATATATATATATATATATATATATATATATATATATATATATATATATATATATATATATATATATATATATATATATATATATATATATATATATATAAAATGAAGTGAACTAGGACATTTATTTGAAACTAATCAAACAAACCTCCTAGCGGAGCTGGTTATACGAGTTCACGAAACATCGAAATGCCTCCATATACCTTGGATGGTGTATGTTAGAAACATTAAGTTGTCTATCACAATCAATGGAAATGATAGACAGTCTGTTTCGCCCTTATTTGGGGCTCATCAGTATCATCCATCCATCGAAAGTGATAACCAACCAAATATTTCTAACGGCGTTATATTTTCCTTCCAGTGACTATATGGCATATAAATATGACACAGCGCCACCAGTCGGAAACAAATGAACCACATCTTACAGATAGAAGAAAACACTTCGGCAACGAGAACTCGTACGTCCTGACACCCGAAGGTGGTTACTATATTCGCTAAGCAAGAGTAAAGTTGATACATCAATTCGATGTAATTCAACATTCACACGCCGCAAGTAACAAGCGCTCCAATTTTATCCCTTTTACAGGTAGCAAATGAATAGAAAACAGAATTCTTCGTGTATGTTCATGCTTTCTATTCATTTGCTACCTGTAAAAAATGGCTATTAAAAAATATGGGTTGTTGATAGAAGGGTGAAAATTTAGAGTTGTTTGTATTTATTAATGCAACATCATTAAAAAATAAAAATGAAAATTTTGTCCAAAAAATTCATAAAAATGTTTGTGGCGAACTACTCTAATCACGTAGGGGTATGAAAAATATATTACGACCTATTCTCAGACAGACTATTATTGTTATTTTCGATTGCCAACTTGCAACCCTATTGCGGATCTGTGGATAAAATTTAAAAGAATGAAAATCGCGACGGATAAATAGGAGTTGATCGTAGAAGGTGAAAAATTGAGAGTTATATGAATTTTTTTATTCTTGACAAAATAAAAATCTTGCCAAAAAAATTGAAGTTTATAATCAACAAATAAAAAGTAGGGATTTATCGTAGAGGGGTGAAAATTTAGGGTTGTATGTATTTTAGGATGCTGTATCATAAAAAAAACTAACATTTAGTTTTGTTTAAAAAAAAATCAAGGGGTGGAGTACCCTCGGGACTACCCTTAATATTTAGGGCGATGAAAAATAGATGTTGGCCGATTCTCAGACCTACCCGATATGCACACAAAATTTCATGAGAATCGGTCGAGCCATTTCGGAGGAGTTTAACAAATGATAAATAGAGGTTGATCGTAGAGGTGTGCAAATTTAGGGTTGTATGTATTTTTGAGTGCTGTATCACAAAAATATAGAACAGAAATTTGTTTCTGAAAAATAAGAAAATTAAATTAACCCTCAACATTTAGGGAGATGAAAAATAGATGCTGGCCGATTCTCAGATCTACTCGATATGCACACAAAATTTCATAAGAATCGGTCGGGCCATTTCGGAGGAGTTTAACAAATAAAAAATAGGGGTTGATCGTAGAAGGGTGAAAATTAAGGGTTGTATGTATTTTTGAATGTTGTATCATAAAAGAAATAGAACAGAAAATTTCGTCTGAAAAATAAAAAAATAAAATTTTAATTTAACATTTAGGGGGATGAAAAATAGATGTTAGCCAGACCTACCCGATATGCACACAATGTTTCATGAGATTCGGTCGAGCCATTTCGGAGGAGTTTAACTTCTAACACCGCGACACGAGAATTTTATATATTAGATTGGCGTTGTTGAACCTATAGATAATGAAGATGAGATAGAACATTTTAACAACTTCAGTGAAATTGAAGGTAAAAAAAGTTTTTTTATACCAGAATTTATTTCGGAATATTCAGTGTTTATTTCTAGTTATAAAAATGGATATTATATGTATACAATAGTACGTTCAGGATTAAATATTTTTGAATATGTTTCAATTTAAAAAGGGACATGCCACATTTTTTTTTCGTAAATATTTTTTTTTCGGCTAAGAAAAAGAAAAATTTAATATATTTTCTAAAATTTTTTGAGAAAGGGTATGAAATTTCGGAAATGAAAGATATAATATTCGTATTGTTTCTCATAGTATTTCAGGAATTAGTTGAAAATTTCAAAGTGAATTTTCTTAAAATTTCAGTTTTGTGGCATGTATCGTTGTTGTTCTGAGGTCTTCAATTTACACTGCTTATTTTCAAAGGATATTACGAGAGATATACCTATCTAAATATTTATCACGATTTTTGCATACTTTGATAAAAACTATAGGAAACATGACATAAATAACGGCTTAACTATTTAATTTGTAAAATTGTAAAAAATGTTTGCTCGAAATATCGAGAGAAACGAGAAATTCTCGACGAGAGAGGGGCGTTCTCTCGTCTCGTCTCGAAATTTTTTTCGAGAGAAAATATCTCTCTCGTCTCGTCGAGACGGGACGAGACGAGAGACGAGAATCTCTCGTCGAGACGGGACGAGACGAGAGACGAGAATCTCTCGTCGAGACGAGACGAGAGACAAGAATCTCTCGTCTCGGCGACATCTCTATAAACATTCACATAGTATGAGGTTATTATCTAACAGCTTCTAATTATTATATTATTTTCGAAGCTCACATTACTAATTGATTAGTATACTTTGAATATATTCAATAATTCGTACATTATTTTATTGTGTAACGGTCCTACGAATTGATGTATAAAGGAACATAAGACGAACTTCAGTTGAAGCAGCGAAAAAGAAAAGGGTGCACCTAGTGCATGAATACTTTAAAATTGAATATACTAAACATTCACATAGAGTAAAAATCGAGGGTCATATAGCGAAAGCAGAGTAGATGAAAATCAGTTAACTAAAATCACAGGTCATGAAAACGATAACTGTAAGTGGAACATGGAGTTACATGAAAGATATTGTGAACTGCAAGCATCCACAGTCTCGGACTCAACATCGGACAAAATTTTATCCGATCAATTTTACAATGAAAAAAAGTTCAAAACTTGCTAGTACAATCTGAATATGCTGACCAGTGTCGAAAATGATAATTATAACCATGCAATTACATTTTAAAATTTTTGAAATGGGTGAAATTCTGTGAGAAATCTATAGAAAGGTCGACCAACAAGTCATGAAAATATCAACTAACATTACTTGATCATCTAATCATTTTTGATATTTTTCCCTTAAAAAAAAACGCTCGGGTTGAGCATTGGTTATTTGAATGTTAACCTTCAAACATTCAAGATTTGTTATTAAATATCAAAACTAACGACATTCTCGATTCAGAGAAACAATATTTTTTTTGTATGTTTTATCTGAATATTCTCCTCGTGCAGGCAAAATAAGAGGAAAGCCATTTTCGAAAAATTACAGCGGTAATTGCACTGAAGAAACCGAAAGCACTGCGATAATTGCATGGCACATATCTTAGAAAAACTTGATTCGATTATTTTAATATATATTTTAAAAGAGCCAGAATATGGAAATGAACTCATACAGTTTTTGGACATGAAAAATTATCTGTAAGTTGGATGAACATACGATAACTATCGATAGATCGATAGAAATACTTTTTCTTGAAAATAAATGATATCATTAATGTTGCTCTCAGGTTTCTATGTCCTTTGCACATATTACATATATTTTAATAGACTATATCGTTAATTTCATTACCTTTGTTCGAATACCTTTTTAAAATAATCGAATTGAATAAAATCCATGTATACAGGGTGTTCCTTGAAGACATGTTAATATTTAAGGGGGTGTTTCTTCGACTCATTTTGAGAAAAAAACTACCAATGTCTTGACTTTTGAGATACAGGGTGATACAATTTTGAAAAAAAATAATTTTTTGGTAACAACCAAGATTATATTGTAGACAACTCTATAATATTCGGTACATTTTTTGTACAATTGGAAAAATTCTGATCTCTTAATTTGCTTTTAGTCGATGCACAAACATTTTCACATTGCACTAGATTTTGGAGGAATTAATCCTGAAGTAAAACGATTTTTATTTTTTAAGCGAAAAGGGGGCGCCGGACAAAGAAAATGCGTGATATCAAATTTCCTCAAAAAAGAATGAGGATCTCAAAATTTATTTTTATTTCGAGAGAAAGCAGTGGCGTAGTTTTTTTTTCTCCAACAATATTCATCATAAAACCCGAAAGAACGCACTGGTAGAGAAATTGAAAATTATTGAAAAATAATGTACAAAAATTTATGATGTTGTCTACAATACTATCTCAGTTATTAGTAAAAAACTGATTTTTTCCAAAATTTTATTACCCTGTATCTCAAAAGTTAAGACTTTTAGGACATACTGTCATAGGTAGTTTTTTTCTTAAAATGAGTCGAAGAATCACCCTCTTAAATATTAGCATGTCTTTAAGGAACACTCTGTATAATTATCACGCATGTCAAAGATCTCTATCAGATTTGTCTCTGCTATATCGTGCACCATTTTCCTAACGCTTGTGACGCCCATGAGTTAATGTTGCTGTTTCTGAGACACACTGACCTCGTTTGGAATGGCGCTTGTGCACACTTCAGCCGTACATAAAAAGAGTGGATGTTTAGTTCTAACGAACTATAATGCATCATGAAGATACTCTACATGTATTTATAAATCCGTATACCTATTCTATCGTTAATATCACACTCCATGATTCAATCACGAAGCGCAGTTATGACTTGATTAAACGGCACCCTTTTTCCACCCCTCCGTCGATTCCTTTCAAACGGAGCTCTATGATTTAAACCGCCGCAATAATATATTCGTCCGAGGATAACTCATTGTGCCGTAATGATAATCAAGCAAGCACGGAATAGTGTATATCCCTAGTTTCGGAGACCGAAGAGTGGGGTGGGTTTAGCTCGGCCAGCGTCCAAGCGAGGCTCTTTGTGTAGTTAGCGTAATTAGTGAACCCCTCCGACGTTTTCCCCCCCAGTAGAGTACCTTATTTAAATGCAAATGAGGTTCATTTCGCAATATTAATGTGCCTCATCCCTTCCTTGCTTCGCCCCATGCCTCCCACACCTCCCCCTTGCTTCGCGAAGGGTTGGACTGGCAAAATAATGAGGATTCGATTTGAACTGGACGTTTGAACGATGAATATCGGACCGGGGTTGAAATTCTAGTGGTTTCATCTGGATTGATGTTTGTTTATTACTGTTTCAAATGTTGATAATGAGGGATGCTGATTTCAATTCTGGAAATTAAGCTTAATCTTAGAATATTGCATTGACAATTGTGGAGATGTTATTTAGTCTGGACGAATTTGATGAATTGTGCTGTCATGCATGTTATTATCATTATAAGCTGAAAGTGATTTTAAGAAATTATTAAACTGGGAAAACATAATAAGCGATACGCCCCCTACCGGTGTCGAATATTACTAGAGCATGGGAGATAGATTGCTTTGTTTACATCTGTTTACGTGTATTTTATATGAGAAGTTGTTGAGTTTTAATTGTATTTTGGATCGTTTACAAACGTTCAGAAGAGATGAATCACTATTGTTGTGTATTATATTGTTCATCTTGGGCAAAAAAAACCGAATATAGCTTACATACCTTTCCGAAAGCTGGACAATTCAAAGTTGCATTCCAAACAAAGTTGGGAAACAAGGAAAGGATGGACAGAAGAAAGGTGTGGATTCATAACTTGAAGATTGAAAAAAAATGTCTGAACATAAGAGAGTTGTTCTTTACAGATTACTGAGAATAATTATTTTCCCTGCAGTAAGTTTGTGGATTTTTCCATATAGAATTATACCAACTAATGATGTGCAATTTTCAGCTAACCGAAAACGTAGAGTTTTTGAAGTCCAATGCTATTCCAACGAAAAATGTTTCACTTTTATCGGAATTTGAACCTGGGCCATCATCCAGAGATTCTAGATAATTGTATTTTCTTTCATATAACAACCAGAGATACCATTAAAATAATAATAACAAATGATGTTTATTTGCACAACCAAAATAACAGTTTATCATAACATCAAGAATATGAAATAAATCTTGACTCTATAGCTGGGTAAAAACTAAAATATTCAATTATATAATCAGGAAAACAGAGATTCTATCAAAAAAAAACCAGACTCTCAGAAGTCCACCGTACTTTTAGGATAGCTGTTATACGTATGTTTTCTTGAAACTTTTGAAAGTTTTTTTTATTTTTTAAATGAATAGGTGTTCTATCATACAGCCTTTTCATGAGGTATACATAGTTCCTTCAACCAATTAATTTATTCGTCCTCTACTTTATTTTATTATTGATTTTCATGTTCAATGATAAAAACTCAGTGTAAATTTCAACTTGATGTAGGTAGGTTATCTACTGTTGAACAGAGATAATATTGTCCTCAATCGAAACACAATGAACCTCTAGAAAAGTCTAAAAAAACACAAATTACGAAGCTAACCGTTCGAAAACTCTAGATGAAAAGAGCGTAAATACCATTACCAATCAATGTAAACAAACAGCTAATCTCCCATGCTCTAGTACCGATATTAGCCGTTCCGGCGCTACGATCTTAATTTCGGATGGGGGGGGGGGGGTGGGGGGGGGGGGGGGTGGGGGGGGGGGGGGGTGGGGGGGGGGGGGGGTGGGGGGGGGGGGGGGTGGGGGGGGGGGGGGGTGGGGGCTCAGGTGATTTTCCAGATGCTTTGCCAGAAAGTTCAGCAAGATAAGATAACAAACTGAAGGATTAACCTTTTTTTGCTACCCTAAAAAAACCATGAAAAACCTCAAAGTGAACTGCGAATTTTATGAAATAAATGGGATGTTAAAAACATTTGAATTTTTGACCCAAACTAGCAAACTTTCCCCTACAAACATTGGCACTTTCCGTTAGAAAATGTTCTAATTTGAAGTACGGATAGCCCCGAAAGCTTAATTTGGCCTCAAAATGAAAAATGTACGTAGCTCCCATTTTATATCAGACTATGTTAATGGGTGAAATGTTCAATTCATCTCCCTCCTTTCATTTAGACCATTTTTAGATTTGAGTAAAACTTTCCCCTTCATCACATCCCTTTTTATTGCAGAGCCCACCTTTTTATTATAGACTATTTTTAGATGAGTTAAAAAATTTCATCTCATCACATCTCGTTATTATAGACTATTTTAGAATGAGTTGAGATTTTCACTTCATCAACAACATGTATACCAAAAAATTTTGTGGTTCGAGTGGATACAATATTTTCTCCATTCATGTCGAATTTGGGGATAGTGTTTTTGGAGTGTTTTTCGTAATTAAAAATATATAGGTACACTCTGGTCTTGGAGATATTTTGAAATCAGACAATTTTGCTCAAACCATCTATCGAAAGCAATTCCATAATCTTTTTTATGGAAAATAACTAATTCTTCACGATTACGACCTGTAATCAACTCAGTGAAGTATAATCAGCAAACAGAGCCAATAGTTCAGTATTGATATGTTGGGGCATATTCATTGACGAAATAATGAAAATATTAATGGCCCCAATACTGAAACCCTGGGAAACACCTATGTTTAAGGTATGGCTTTTCAGAAAAACTGTTTTCCACTTTAACAAGCATTTTGTCTATGATGGAGATAATCACACACCCATCAATAACAAGAATATTCCCCTGAAACCCAAGTTATAACATTTTACTTTCATGAAGTCCAAATTACATGGAGTCGAAAGCGGGCGGACAATCGAAAAAACGAGTCCAGCAACTTGTTTTCCTCTATCCAATATTGAATGTAAATATTCTCAATTAGGCTGCACGAGCCTGCCGAATTGGAGTCAATTTACCAAGTTCGAAAGCCGTGCTGGAATTCGTGTAAGTATGTAAATCCTAGATAGAAAGTTGCATATTCTATTGTACACTACTTTTTCCTATATGTTTCGAGAATACACTAAGAATTGAGATCGTTGCCTATAAGTTTAGCTATATTCTGCAGAATCTTCCTCTTGTAAACGGAATGATATTGCTAATTTCAAAAATTGAGGGAAATTTTATCGGAAGTTATAGAAAAAATTGATCAAATATGCTAGATGCTCAGCTATAGAAGTGGCGAACAGATTTCAGGAGTTTGGTTGAGATGTTTGTTCAATACCAGTGCTATTTTTATTCTTCAAATCATTGAACTGACTTATAATGGACTTCCTCAGTTGTTACCCCCCGGGTTGAAGAAAAAAATGTGTTTTCAACCATTGAAGAAACAGTACATGTTTTTGACATTGAATCACCGAAGTGGGGATTTGGTAGGCTTTCTTCAGTAATGTCAAGCAAAGTAATCTCCCAAAAATAATTGCAACATCTGCTGGAGCTGTTACTCCTTATTTTCCACATTAAGTGTATATTTTTGTGTTTTCTAGTCCTACCAATTTCTTGATTAACTAAATTCCATACAGTTTTTTTGTTTATTACTAGACTCGCTTATCGTTTTTTCGTTAAATTTAATTATATATATATATATATATATATATATATATATATATATATATATATATATATATATATGTATATACAGGGTGTTCGGCACATGAACCATCGAAATTTAATGGGATATAGTTGGGGTCATTTGCTACCTTTCCGTCTCTTGATCCTGGGTCCTAAGATTCACGGTTAAGGAGATATAATTTTTAAATTTTTTTTTTCTCAAATTACTCAAAATCCCGCATTTCAACCGTTATAAGCTTTTTATTTATACGTTTAGAAGCACTATTTTTTCAAATAAATATTCTGTAATGTATGCGTGTTCAAATAGTTAAGAGTTTTCGTTACAAGTGACAGTACTAAATGAGAGGATTTTTATTCCACAAAATTAGTGATTTTGTGAAAATACTTCAACTTAAAAATTCAATGTTAAAAAAGTTAACAATAATTGAGGACTTCACTATCTTTTAAAAACTTCCCTTCTAAAAAACATTTTTGACTGAGGACTGAGGAAATTTTTTTTATTTTGATGATCGTTTTTTTGAACAACAGTTAAACTACTAACAATAATTTAATATTTAACTGTTCTCTATTTACAAAATAGATTCGAACTGTTCTCTCTTGTTCCTAATGCACTTCTGACACCTCTTTCCCACTTCAACAGTTTGTTCGAAAAAAATTTTTTTTTGTTGATGTAGAAATTTTTTTTTTCGTACATGTGTAACAATAGAGCACGTAGGTATCAAATTATTGTTGGTAGTTCAATTTTTGTTCAAACAACTTTCATAAAATCACTTGGAACAAAAAAGAGAAATATTTCTGTTTCAACAAATAACTAGCTAGGGGGCGTTCAAGTATTACGTCACGCAATTTTTGAAGATTTTTGACCCTCCCTCCCCCCTATGTAACGCTGCGTAACGTTTTCATGATCCCCTCCTCCCACCCTATAAACGTTACGTAACACCCAAGTGACCCATTTTGAACCTAAAAGTTTGCTAAATAATCCGTTGTTTATTGTGTTTAAATCGTGTTTTCGTTAATAATAAACAAAAACAAGAAGATTATTATTTAAATAAAACCAATCAACAATAATACTTGGATATGTTGAAAAGGGCTCAAATTTGTCCTAATAAACTTTTACTACTAATCTTACATTTAATTATGCCGTTTTCCTGACTTAGCCCTGTCGTTGCATACATTTTCAGCTAACTTGGTGGTTTGGTGGAAATGATTCTTAATTACGCGATACATGGCTCAATTTTGCAATAGGTAAGAGTGAGTCTTGCAAATCAAGTTGAATGGCTACTGAACCCTTTCCTTTGTCAAGTATTCACTTCCTAAGCATATGCAATCGAATATAAAATACTCTGAAATTCACATTGTCTTACCTAGATCAATCGTTACTTCGTGCCTTGAAAATTACTCGACTTGCTTTTGACCCATAAGCTTCAAAGTGAATTTGCACCTAACGGACATGCCTGAGTATGTGTTGGAATTAGACTTTCAGTACTACCTTAATGAGAAATTGATATTAATTTGTACTTAGAACTTGTCTCTAAACCTAATGGCCGCTTTGGGTAGTGTCCTTTACTGTGGAATAGTGTCTGTAGACAAAGCGATTGAATGCAATTGAACAGAAGGGAGACGGGAGATTTATAATTCTGGATGGCGGTCGTGAACGCACTTCCGTCTGGCATTCAAACTCAGCGGGGTGTCGGTGGAATCACGTTCAGAAAGATTTTTGCTACATTAAAGATTGATATAAAATACATAATCAAAAAGAATTCATCAATTTGCACAAATCGAGAAACGTCTGCAAGGGAATATATTAAATATATATATATATATATATATATATATATATATTATATATATATATATATATATATATATATATATATATATATATATATATATTATATAGGTATATATATATTATATATATATTATATATATTACTTATATATATATATATATATATTATATATATATATATATATATATTAAATATATATATATATATATATATATATATATATATATATATAAGTGAAAATTATTCGTGATAAACGGAAAACACGAAGGGCGAAACAGTCTTTCTATCAATTTCCATCGATTGTGATAAACAAATTAACGTTTCTAACAATTACCGTCTAGGGTAGATGTTGATATTTCGATGCTTCGTGAACTCTTATAACCAGCTCCGCTAGGAGGTTTGTTTGATTAGTTTCAAATAAATGTCCTAGTTCACTTAATAAATATATATATATATATATATATATATATATATATATATATATACAGGGTGTTTCATCTCAGACGAGTCACCCCGGATATTCCTTATCCCATAGTGAGTGGAAAAATTTCCCGAAACAAGTCAAATGATTTTGTTTGGGGGACATCTTTTGTTGTATATTTGAGACTTGAACGAGCAACCCCCTAATAGGGGACCCTTCAACCCCTCAAAATGGAATAGGGTAGAGGTGTTGAGTGAATCGTCAATTGAAAGGTATTGTAAGCCTCATTACAATGGTGTATAAAAAGCGTAAAAATCACATTCATAAAAAGTTTTGTCATGCTTACAATAAAAAAAAAAAATCTGCGTGTTTAAATCAAATGTTCAAATTGTCCTCCATTGACTTCCATATATATATATAATACATTTTCTCAAACTAATAAATAAAAAAACAGCAAAACATTTCCTTATGTTGCCTTCATTTTTTTGTTCTTAGAAGGTGTTTATCTGGTTTTAACGTTTCTTCGATCATTTCATGATTGAAATCAATTTGTTGAGTTACTACTTTGCTGATTTGTTTAAAATTTCAAAAAATATGGTGTACATATTGAGATAAGAAATATACGGGGTGGCTCGTCTGAGATGGAACACACTGTATATATATATATATATATATATATATATATAATATATATATATATATATATATATATATATATATATATATATATATATATATATATATAATATATATATATATATATATATATATATATATATATATATATATATATATAAAATGATTTTATTGATTAGTCAACGTTTAGGCTTCAGTTTATGCTTCAGTTTATGCTGTATTGCAAGTAATACTTTGAAGATTTCGATAATTGCATGACATCGTTCTGGAGATGAAGATAGAATTCGATGTGTTTTTTATTTCGTTAGAAACTGCGGAGAGTTAGATAGTAGAGTATTATCACTCTAAGGGTTATTCAAAAAGGAGCGCTGTACGAATAGTAATTCAATATCATTTTTGAGAAATATATCAAAAATAGTGAAGATTTGGCAGCTATAGTTTTTCAGTTTTCGCAATATCGTCGTAATATTGACGAACAGAACAAGTGGGTCGCGGTGGAGGTGGAGGTCGCGCTGGATGCCACTAGTTAAGTCGCGGTCGATCTCGACAGCACATAGCAAGGAGGTTACCAGCAATGCTCAATAGATCTAGGACCACTGTCAAGTGAAGTAGTTTGATGAAATTCGAAAAAAAGATTTGCTTTTGTATGTTGTGAGTCAAGTGATGATATGTCAGCTGTCACCAAGTGGTGGCTGATAGTTAATATACCCAACAGACGGCTCATTATGATGTTGTCTGTGGGTCTTGTCCCACAATACGGGAGTGAGATGCACAATTGGTATGAGATCTTCCTTCAGATTTAGCACTTGTCATTATTCTAGAATAAACTTAATACGCAAAATAGAAAAAAAACTGGCAACTGGAGTACCCTAGCGCACGAAATGACAGATGTTACACGTCTTCTATGCGATCTACTGTTGAGGGGGATGACAACCTGGCATTGAATGCAGCAATCACAGGGAAGTATCCTTGTAGACTGCGCAGTAAGCATCCATGTAAAACAAACTGATTTGATTTTGAAAAGCATCGATGTGAACGTCCTGGATGGCATCGCACTAAACCTCCACCGCGATTTACCTGCTCTGTTCGCTTCCCTTCAACTCAATGTGTTTGTTTTCCATACTTTTTTTGTAACCACTTGTTCTGTTCGTACCCTTAGATATTTAAAGAAGCTCTCAACTACTAAGCTTTTTCTTGCTTAAAATCAACTGAAGCCCACTGACCACCCACAGCAAAGTTCTAAAAGGGATTATGGGACCAAAAATAATTCGATTTTTCGAATAAAATCATTTTGATGGCTTCGATAATTATCAGAACTGGCCCATTCGTGGTTCTAACCAACTATTGACATCCACAACGTGCCACTACTTAATGCGGATTTTGGGCATCATCTGACCATTCTCCTCCGAAAATACGGCTGATTGGACAGTAACAGTCTCTAGTACTCGATATCGCGACCTGATAATATATATTTTTGTGTCCAAAAATGAGGATGTGAACAATTTCTGTTGTCGACAAGATGGTACCTCATGCCATACAGTCTAAGATTACTGCATGAGGCATTATCGTAAGTTATTGGACGAGTGCATCAAAATTACCGATAATTTTGCATGACAGGGTGTTGTCAAAAAACTGCTAGAGTTCATTTTCATTTTTGGAGAAAGAGCCCGACACCGAAGGTGGAATGAAAATGACCGAATGCAGTTTTTCAAAGACAACACGCTGGAAAGCGAAATTATCCGGTTAGTTTGATTCGGGGGAATATTTCCCGAATATCATGGTTCTAAAATAGGAATTACCGTAGACACTTACGATGCAATTATTTTCTTTCTTCAATGCAATTATCGCTTTAATTTTGCGATAATTGCATTCCATTTACATGGGGTTTTGACAGGAGGGAAATATTCTGCATTATTTCCTGTTTTACTGATCAAAAGTGGCAGTCCAGATTGTGCGATTTAACGACATTGTACTTTTTTTTTGTCTATGGTTTGCACCAACAAGCCCTTCAAAGAGGAAAGTCAGCGTTAGTTCAATGAAGTAAAGCCACATTTACGGAAAAAATGATGAAAGCTTCGACAAAAGTTTACGTTTATATCAGCAAAACCGTGGAGATCATTTTACAATAACAGGCGATCGAGAGTTGATAAAATATTTTATTGAAAAGACAACGTTTCTTCCATAAACTTATGACTTTTTTTGGTAATACTTTCATTTCGAAAGAACGTCATAGACGCTTGTTGACATGAGGCAAGAAGTGAAAAGAACTTAGAAAAAGCATGACCGAAATCTGTTGAAATGTATATCGAAAACATAGAAGAGAGAATATTAGATTTCCTATCGAACTTTTATTGCTAATATAAACCGTGTGAAAATTATCTATTTACTTAAATATCATGAGTTTTTTTCGAATGTCGCTAGTAACGAAAGCTAGCATAAACATTTGTTTCAAACAAAAAAGGAATAATAGATTAATCAAATTTCCGGAAACCTCAATCTAATACCCAAACACGGTCAAATTGCGGAAAATATTCGAACCTGGTGTTACAAGGACAATAGAAGACAGCTCCTATTTGGATCCTAGAAGAAACAAGAAGAAAACGTCTAGGTATGAGTTAGTCAATCATATCACAGAATACGATGAAATAAGAATTTAAAATGCTAGTTTACCAATTTCAAATTGACATCGCACAACTGCTGCAAAACTCAAAAAGTTTTTTCAATTTTAAAAACAAATAAAAACTATTAATATATTTTTTTATTTTGGTTAGTTTTAAGGTACATCTTGAGGAAGGTGCCATTAAGGTACCTTTATTATGGAACAATGAATTGACATACCTGGTAAGTTTCATAATTTTGATGAAGCTGTTTTTTTGAGCAGTTGGTCATTTGATATTATTCTTATTACTTTTCTGTAAATATTATAAACTCCAAATTTCACTGAATATATTTTGTTACAAGCATTGTTCATCATATTGCATCAATGTCCCAAAAAAAGTTATTGGTGCCATTATGTTTTTAACATGTTATCATCTGAAAACAAGCGAAGTTGTGAGTTGGCAAAAGTAATGCAAATAACCCTTAACCTCCTATTCTGAAATAAACTCTTCGAATTTGCCTCATTCCTAGATAAACTAGATTTGTACTTATGCCCCCAGCGGACCCTGTAGATGCCTTGAGCCGTTTCAGATCCAGAATATGAAATGTATGCTGTGTTCTATAATTGAATTGGCCAGAATGTTCAATACGAACTGCCTGCATAATGTGAAGGGTTGCTAATGTTTATTCATCTCGGGGAGCCCGCGTGTGCTCCACTATCCTGCTCTCACTCGAACCCTTTTCCTCTTCGTCGTCACTTGTGCTGAATGGAGGGTTTATCTTTATGCAAATGAGAATATACGTTCTATACGAATAGGACTTCTATACGTCGAGAGTGTCTGTTTATTCGAAAAACTGAACTGCTTAACGGTATCATAGCAGTAAAACTATTTATCGGAAACTCATTTATTCAGCTCTGCTGAACACTTTAAAGTTTCCACAGAATTTATAAATCTGTGATCAATCTTTCATCTTCCTTACTATGAATTAGCAATGTGGTTGGAACTTGTCAGAAAAAATTTGTCGGGTAATATCTGTCAATCACTATTCATTTCTATGGAAACGAATGTTAACATTATATATATATATATATATATATATATATATATATATATATATATATATATATATATATACATATATATATATATATATATATATATATATATATATATATATATATATATATATATATATATATATATATTTTATCTAATATATAAAATTCTTGTGTCACGGTGTTAGAAGTTAAACTCCTCCGAAATGGCTCGAACGATTCTCATGAAATTTTGTGTGCATATCGGGTAGGTCTGAGAATCGGCTAACATCTATTGTTCATCCCCCTTTATGTTAAGGGTGGTTCACCCCTTAATTTTTTTATTTCATTTTTCAGACAAAATCTCTGTCCTATTTTTTTTATGATACAGCATTTTGAGAATTCATACAACCCTAAATTTTCACCCCTCTACGATCTACCCCTATTTTTTATTTGATTAATTCCTCCGAAATGGCTCCACCGATTCTCATGAAATGTTGTGTGCATATCGGTTAGGTCTGAGAATCGGACAACATCTATTTATCATCCCCCTGCATAATGAGGGTGGTCCAACCCTTAATTTTTTATTTATTTTCAACATAAGAATGAAGAACATAAAAAGTCAATTCTACAAAACAAAAATACCACTGGCTTCTCTGAACATTGTTTAAAATTCACTTCCTGGATTTCAACAAAACCAAATTGTTACATTCAGGTAACAAAGGAAAACGCCTTCTTGAAATTCTCGAAATAAGTTCCGCCGATAATAGTCAATTACCCCTTGTAAACGAACAAATTGATTTTCAGGTATCACCTTTGCTTTTGTCTGTTTTATGAATTAAAATGCAATACTCTCCTGTAGTCAGTCTTGATAATGAGTTCATATCTCGAAACATGTCGACTTTTCGTTACTGCTAAATACAGTATCTAAATATTTTTTATTGTGAAACATAAGCCAAGTGTTTTTATTTTAAAGTTTATACTTTATTCTACCTTCAGTATTAACTAATAACTAACCTTAATTCTTTTCGTTGGTGAAGATTGTTTATAAAGGTCAAACTTGATGTTGTTTTCAGAATAGTCGGAGAACATAAGAAATATTTTATTCAATAAAACATTTACTGGTTTTCCTACCATTATTATACGAACAAAACATAAAGGCACTGATCTGCAACGAACAAATAGAATTTTCGCTATCACCAGTATTAAATGTCAAATTTGAGTAAAACCTGAATTCTTTTGAATTTTTACTCTTAAAAATGTATTACTGTTTTTTTTTCATGAATGTATATTTCTATATATGGAAAATAAACATCCCTACATTAACCCACTAATTACAATATGTCAGGTATACTCCAATATAAAGTTCAGAGAACCTAGATGAGGAACTAAGGATGAAAACGTTAGATTTGGAACAAGTTCACGCAATAGACGAATTCTTTTCTTCATATCAAATGATGTAATTAAATTTTAAATTATCCAATAATTTTCGTGGAAATTCTTGCATTCGGTGTGGTGTCAAGAACTATCAAATAAATCTAATAGGTTTAATTTCATATTCTGGCTCTATTCTGGTTCCAGTTTGTTATAAAAGGTTATATTTCCAACGTAGCTCTGGTGAAATGAGCGGAGCGTAGAGGAGCGAATTGAACAATTTCACGAACAAAATAAAATCACTTTAAACACAAATATCATAAAATGTTTTTTGTATAACTGCCCTATTTTGATAATAAAATAGGTGAATTTGAAATGACATTAGACTTCAAAATGCATTTTTATATTCAAATAATCACAAGGTTGTTGTGAATGGCAAACGTTGTCAACGCTACGGTTACTAACAAAATGCTTGTTTATAAATGAAAAAGACGCTGTCATTTGAATTGCGTTTTTGTCCAATGTTTGTCTTTGGTTCTTAACTGCTTAATATGTTTGTCGATAGTGGAATAGTTAATAAAAGTGTTGATTTGGTTGTTCATGTGGATATTGAAGAGTCAGCAAGAAGAGCAACTTTGGAACTCTTACCTAAAAAATCAGTTCAGCAGTACGATATTGCATAGGTATACCAATTTCCTGGCCTGGTGTAAAATGAAAAATATAGAAGAGAACTTCAGCGAACCTGTTTTCTTAGCATACTTACAAGAAAAATCAAAAATATGGAGCTCATCAACTTTGTGGAGCAAATTTTCAATGATCAAGTCAAGCGCCCTTGTTAAAAATGGTGTTGATGTTAGTAAATATTTTAAGGTAATAGCATATTCAAAACGGAAAAGTGAAGGATATCGTTCCAAAAAATCAAAAATTCTCACAAATGAACAAGTTGAAAAGTTTTTAAACGAGGCACCAGATGAAAAATACTTGATGGTTAAGGTTGCTAACTATGGATTATTTGGAGCCTGTCGGCGTGAAGAATTGTGTAATTTATTAGTAGAAGATATCGAAATAACAAATAAATCATTGCTCATACAACTTCCAAACACAAAAACAAAAGTCAGTCGTTGACTATTTCCGCAAGTACATTGCACTGCGCCCTTCTGTTATCAAACATCGTCGTTTTTCCTCAAATACTTGAATAATAAATGCACTGCCAATCCTGTTGGTATAAATACATTTGGGAAAATGCCCTCTATTGTTGACGAATTTCCCAAACTGCCAGAACCAAAGCAATATACAGGCCATTGTTTTCGTAGATCCTCCGCATCTTTATCAGCAGAATCAGGAGCAAATATTACGGAGATAAAAAAACATGGTGGATGGAAGTCTACGACGGTAGCCGAGAGCTATGTTGATCATTCAATTGCTTATAAAAATGCCATTGCGGAAAAAATTCTCCCAACCTCTAACAACTCAGCAGATTTTGGAACGTCATCATCCAATATTGTACTTCCGGTTTCTACTAGTTTTGATGGTACTGGGGGTTCTAATAATGTATTGCGCAGCTCCCTAACGTCGCAAGGCATTAATGTTTGCAATTGTTCTAGTTGTACGATTAATATTAATGTTTATAAGTAATGATTGCTAAATATTGATAATGAAAATTTTCAATTCCTAAAATTATTATAATTTTATCTGATTTCATTATAAGGAAATGGAGTGTTCAAAATATTTTTTTCACGCTTCCATGTAAATCACTTTTAACACTGTTGGCTGTCATTAAAAGTGTCACTTTTAATGGCAGTTGTACAAAAATGTATTATAGCAGTTGTCTCCATTATTTCACCAGGAGTTTTATGTACTCGTCACTCAAGATTATCAGATAATACACACAAATTTTTCTTGCACATCCCAGCAACTAGAATATTAATCAGAAAAAGTTTCTGAACTGAACGATGAATGAAAAGCTCTACCACTTGCAGATGCCTTTCCGGTTTGCTATAGCATTCAGCGATTTAAAACCTGCATAAACCGCCATTTATTGAAATCATCTCGCGGCTTTTGAGACGCGTTAGAAGCTTTCGCTTCTTCCTAGAGTTTCTAATACAAATACCTTATAAAAGGAAATATACTTCTGTGACCATATCAATTGAGTAGATATGTGAAATTGTATCAACCTGATCAACGGAGACTCGCATATTTTCAAATGACTAGTATAGGACTTCAAATTCAATCTAACTAGAACTGAGCCATTTTGACCATTATGATTATATCTGAATCCGAATATCCCACGTCTAAAATAATATTTTCATTGGAATGAATCCAACCATATCATTTGTGAAAATGAAACTAATCCTCTCTTCTTTACTAGTGCTTGATGGAGAAGGGAAAATCTATAACAGGATGATTTATCTGATGGAATTAGTGCTATAAGATAGTAGATATATCTCTTCGTTTTTGAATTACTCTCTTAGTATTATCAATTCACAAATTCCCATTTTTTAAATCCTCAAGAAGTTTTGAGAATTAAGCTAGCTGAAAGATTAATGAATTCATATTGCGGTATCTGGGAATCAATCGAACTTATTTTGTACATTTCTGACTTTCATTAAACTATTATTTGATTTCTCGGAGTGGTCTTAATTTTTGCAGAATGAAAGACACAATTTTGCATATCAATATAAAAAGCGAAATATGTTTTTTTTATTCATAATTTCGTTCTTTTTTTTTCAAATATCTCATTTTTGACGGGAAAAATCATCTGTTAAAAATTTCAATTGTTTCCTAAAAATTGAAAAACTAAATAATATCTCTTAAAAAAGTGAAAAAAGTTAAGCTCTCGATCGTAAATCATTTACAGTGAAACAATATTCATTTTGGTATTGTTCCTTCGGTTTTCAGGCATTGGCCTACTAAACCTCCAGTCTCGTACTTACATTAGTACTCTCGTGCTGCGATCAGCACTAGAACCTGCTCCCTTCCTTGTGTTTATATTTCAACAACCAAGTGTATGTCTCTCTGCGTCGTGGCGCTTTCGAGATAAAGTTAACCTACCTAACGACTTCCCGTGGCATTCCCTGTCGACTGTCGGGTTGATTCGCTTGTAAACAATGCTCATCTCTCCGACATCGAGATCCAACATCCGTCCGAAATCCGTCTTCACTCTCATCGTCCGCAACAAGCATAATTCGTCGTCGAACCTATGATGATCCTCTTCCTTCCCACCGTGCCGACTCTATGTTGGGCGCTGCTCCTTACTAGCGATACGAGTTACTGCGTGTCTAATGGACTAACATCTCTGCCCAACGAGTTCCGTTTCACTCTCGTCGTCTTCAGTCGCGCTTCTCGGATTTACCGCTTCCCAGGGCGATGCTGCTCTCTCGGTGGACTGGTCCTGAATGATGTCATCCAAGTATGGATAAGACTACCGAATAATTTATGGAAGAGAGGAGGCGAGGTGGTGTTCAGAAGATGAATACTGGAAGAGCATTCAACCTTGTAATTCTGGAAGTGATAACACCAGTGCATACGTTCTTACTTTGGGATTTTTACCTGAGACATCTCGGCATCACATCTGACTACTCGGTTATTAGCTCTGTTTTAACATCAGGAAAATATTCACTTCATATTTTGGCAAAGATTTAGGTGGTGGCTGCGTTTCCTGGCTAACATTCGGGAGGTCCCGAGTTCAAACATCTGGGTTTGGCCTTCCCATAGGTTTTCTCTGTTATCTGTTGTTTTCTCTGTAGTCACTGCTTGCAAAACTTAGGAAGGCGAATTCTTGGTCAGTATTCGTCCTGTGAACTTCCCCTCATCGCTCCTATTCCATAAATATCTGATCTCACGCATCCTTAATGTATTTATTCATATCTTTCGATCTGCCTGAAGGAGTACATCTCCATTACTCAAGCAGCCCGCCTCCTGGAGACATACTTCAAGGAATAAATACGGGGTCCTTTCTTTTTCCTTATCGGTGTCGGGAGGGTACGAGCGCACATCATGCGAATGCACCTGTGCGAGAGCGTCGGTACTATTAGTCATTAATAAGGAATTCAACTAAATTTTTATGTATAAATGAAAAGATATAGATACTTGATGTTATAAGTAATGATTATAAATAACAAGAGTGATTTTATTGTTCTTGTCTGGCGTGTTTTCTATAAGAGAATAAAAGCGATAAAATAGCCACAAAAATAGTGATCTTGCATTCTCTTGTTTAAAGTAAAACAATTATCAACTTTGATACTTCTAGAAATAGAGTAAGATATAAGATTAATTGTATTTATTGGAGGATAACATCTGTTGAAAAATATATAAAACAACCAGTAACCCGTCTTAAAAACATTTTGTTTCCAAGCTGATGTCAAGTACAATTGATGAACTACTTTTATCAATTTGATAGGACTAAGCAATAAAACCAGCTTGAAATTTGTTCGTAAAAGCTGATACTATTTCTGAAATTTTTTATAATGATAGGGTGAACTTGTTCTTTCCAGTGGACTCATTGAAAGCATATAAAAAATGAAAGTAGTTAATGAAGAGAATACGAAGTGTTATTGGCAAATTGGACATTTGAGGTTCCTGATAACCAAATACATGAATCATTTCATTAGTCATACAATTTCGAAGATACATAGGTATCTATTTATCACACTCACAACCAAACTTTAGCACAAACAACCCAATTTGTCACAACATCCACCCCACTTACCTCCCCTTTCTCTAGTAGACCAACACTATCTAAATATTCAGAACCTCCAACCACAGTCACAACAATAATATTTCTAGAATAGGTGTAATTTTGAACAAAGTCGAAATTACATGTGATGCCAAATTTTCAAATCAAATAATTAAGAACCTGTTTTGCACATTACATGGGTAAGAGATCCTGTGGTTCTCCTAACCATGTAATATTAACAGACCTGACTGCTGCTATTACACTGAATAGCACGTTATTAGTAACTAAAGAGAGTTACAACCGCAAGAATTTTAAGGAAACATTGATTTGTTTTTGATTTTTAAAAATTCTTTCTTATATCAATTACTTGAGAACTTATTTTGTATATTATGTGGCTTAGGGTTTCTGCGGTGTCCCTAACCATCTAATATTAACAGACAGACTGCTGTTATGGAACTGAATATCATGTAACTAGTAACTGAAGATGGCCAAAGCAGCAAAAAGTTTCATGAAACATAATGGTCCGTTTTTTGACTCTTCAATTTTTTTCGAATTCATAAAAGCCAAATGTATATATATATATATATATATATATATATATATATATATATATATATATATATATATATATATATATATATATATATATATATATATATATATATTGACTTGTGAATAGAACAAATCGCTTAATTTTCCATTTCAAATAAACGGCCCAGTGTGAACGTGACTTACGAGCATTCATTAACATATATATGGAAAAGATAACATTTTATTATTTTATAGAACCGTGATTAATACTTGATCTAGATTTCGCTTAAGTGTTTCAATCAGTTTCAATAAGTTCTTGTTACATTAATGAGAAGATTTCGTAGCGTCTGCGTCATTTGAAGTATGGACGTAGAATGAGGAATTTTGTTCTTCAATAATGTTTCATATACCAACCAGTTAGTTAAGTTTGTCAAAGTTGAAAGCATAATAAATGTTTGAATTACTAGACCGCTTGAATGGATACAAATTTAATTACTACGCCTCTTGGGTGCACTCTAACAAAACGATAATGACGTTGCAGAGTTCGTCTGCTCTAACTTATTTCATTGGATTTATTGGAAATTTCATCAAATATGACGTTTGGTCTATATTTAACTCAGTTTGTAGGGCAAGAAGCATCGACAGTCAAGTAGTACATCATGAAGTTGCATGCAGCAAATTGTATCACTTCGTCTGAATTCTGAACTAATCAGTCAGGAGCACCAAAAGCAACAAACTTCGTAGTGTTATGATCTTGATTCTAAGTTTTTTTTATTGAAAAACTGCTAACATTTATTACAAGATTTTTAACTCTGACAAAACATTTTTGTTACAATTTATTGAGAAATTCAAAATAGAAAAATACCAAAGATCCAAGATTTTTTCTAATATGAATTATAAATCCACGTGCAAATTTAAAGCCTCCTACTAAATCCGGAAGGAGTTTTTTATAGGTATTAATAAAACATTTATGTGAGTTTAAATGCGGAATTTTGGGAAATTTGACAAAAAATTAAAAAATTATATCTCCTTAACCGCGACTCTTAGACCGAAGGTCCGAAGAGAAAAGGTGACAAATGACCCCAACAATACCCCAAAAAATTTTGGTGCTTCTTGTGCTGAACACAATGTTTATATATATACGAGGGGTGAATATCTGCCCCAGATCTTGTATATCTTAACCCTCTCGGTCACGAATTAAAACTATTGGAGCGAAAAATCTGAAATTTACTGTGATGCAACTTATGATTTTTTGAAAATTTTTGATGTTAAATTCAGATTTTCAAAATGCTCCGTTTGGGCACTATGACATGTCCCCAATTGAGGACGTCATGAGCTGATGGTCACTATGACATGTCCCCAATTGAGGACATCATGAGCTGATGGAAGACAACAAATTTTCAGAAATATGTTCAGAGGGTAAAATAAGTACTAAAATGTATGAAATTTAACTTTTGCAGAAATAAAATAAAGGTGCTGTTATATTTACCTAGATGTTGCGTTTACCGCTAGCTCACAATGTCCTCAAATTAGGACACCACACTTTCAAAAATCGCTGATTACAAAATGCACAAAAATCACCAAACACAATTACTTTGGAACAAGTCTACATTTATTGTGAACGTGAACAAACAGTTTTCAAACACGTGGTCTAACGAATTTAACCAAAAAAAAAAATAAACAGTAGAGCGCTACACTGCTGTCACAGTTACCCTACGGAAACGTAGGTTGTCCTCAATTGAGGACAAGGTGAGCGAGAGGGTTAAATCATTTTAAAGATATAAATCCTATTGAATCTCCGTCAGAGCTCTTAAATCATCAATAAACCGATAAATCCTTATAAATTTCAAGCCAGTGGCAACACTGCCCGCATCAATTTGGTGAATAGAAGAGCAAGGCGCATGCGTAATACATGAATAGCTGATCTAAATATTTGGTACATCCTCGTAAATCCTCAATTAATCACCGTAAATTCTCAGAAAATCACCGTAAATCCCCAATAAATCACTAAATCTTCGATAAATCACCGTAGATCACCAAATATTCAAATAAGTTATGATTAATTAGATAGATATGCAAAATTCCTTAATATACCGTTTCTAGGGTGCCGTACCCAAAGGGTAAAAGCGGAACCCTATTACTAAGACTTCGCTGTCTGTCCGTCCGTCCGTCCGTCTGTCTGTCACCAGGCCGCATCTCAAGAAACGCAATAGCTAGACAGTTGAAAATTTCACATTTCTGTTACCGCTATAACAACAAATACTGAAAAAAATGAAATAAATATTTAAGGCGGGCTCCCATACAACAAACGCGATTTTTTTGCCTTTTATTGCTCGATATCAATAATGGCAAAAGGTAGGCACTTGAAATATTCACAAAATACTCATAGCCCGGTCAATTTAGACCTAAGAATGAGAGCGAAGGTACATAAATTCCCATCAAGCTGAAAATCAGTAAGGTTGTTTAAAATATGATTAAAAATAAAATTTGAAAGTTCCCCATCTTTCCCCTGTATGGAAAAAATTTTATTCAAGGTCAAAGGTCAAAAAAATTAGTTTTTCACGATTTTCAACGAAACGGTAAGTTTTATCATAAAAATATTCTAGACAAAAATTGTAGATCATAAAATAATCTACAAAAAATGTATCAATACTTTTTTTCCTACGAGCCACCGTTTTTGAGATATAACGATTCAAAAAGTTGTACAAGTTGTAATCGTCATAATATGCATGAGTGCGCCACGTATATACATCTCTTATCTAGAGTTGTTATATGTGTTGAAATATTTTTCTATCGGTGATTGTAATTTATACTTAAAATAACCAAAAATACTATTTTTTTCTTAAGACCAGGAAAAGCTCAACATCAATCGGAAATATATTCATCAAAAAGTTTATCTACTTTTGCAAAGTGTCAAAATCACGTACTATTTTTACACGCAATAACTGGCTGTGATACGACATCTGCATTTTACAGGAGGGGTAAAACAACAGTTCTCAAAATGTTTGAAAAACTAGATTTTGTTCAATGTGCTGAAGTTTTTAAAAACAGTAATTCTACTCAAGAGGAAGTTATCACCAACGGCATCCGCTTTCTTCTTTCTATGTACGGAGCTCCTAAAAAAACTACCTGCTTAGATAAGCATCGATATGTATGTTTCGTTAAAAACACTAAGAACAAAAAACAAGTTGAATTAGTTTCTCTTCCTCCAACCTCAGCTGCTGCTCATCAACATCTTCTTCGGGTATATTACCAAGTTCAAGTGTGGCTTGGTTATCAGCTAGACCTTACAGACTGGGGTTGGAAGTTGGTCGACAATACATTGGAACCAATTCGAACTTTACTCCCACCTGCACCGGAAAAACTGCTGAACACAATTTTTTGCAACTGCAAAAAGGGTTGCGGTGCCAAATGTGGTTGCAAAAAAGTCGGACTGTTTTGTTCTCTGGCATGTACAAACTGTCAAGGCCGGTCGTGCTTCAATGTTGAATCACTAACAGAGGAGGATTCGTTTGATTCCTACGAGGATATATCGCTATTGACGCAATTTACTTGCACTCAGAATGAAGAAGAACAAGAAGAAGAAGAACGAGAAGAGTTTGACGGTTACAATTCAGACGAATAAAATTCACCACTTTTTTAATTTATATCGCTTTTTATCTTTTCCAATATTTACAAATTTCCGTAATTTTGCAATAGTTTTAAATTAAACAGGATCACAACTGACCGGTGAAGTAGGCGTACGGGGGAAACCACGTTAAAAAAACGCGCTAAGTGCACTACCTCATAGGTGGCGTGGAAACGTGTGCATATTATGACTATTGCAACTTGTACAACTTTTTGAATCGTTATATCTCAAAAACGGTGGCTCGTAGGAAAAAAAGTATTGATACATTTTTTGTAGATAATTTTATGTTCTACAATTTTTGTCTTAAATATTTTTATGATAAAACTTACCGTTTCGTTGAAAATCGTGAAAAACTAATTTTTTTGACCTTTGACCTTGAATAAAATTTTTTCCATACAGGGGAAAGATGGGGAACTTTCAGATTTTATTTTTAATCATATTTTTAACAACCTTAATGATTTTCAGCTTGATGGGAATTTATGTAGCTTCGAATGTTTAAATTGACCGGGCTATCAATTGTATTTTTACTTTAATAGTAAATAATAAAATTAAAATGAAATAAATATTTAAGGGGGGCATTGTCAATGGTACGGAACAATTCGTGGGCGAGTCTGACTCGCACTCGGCCGAGTTTTTTAGCACCATAAACCTTCTAGGAATGAGGCTGAATTTCGGATATGTAGTTTATGGTCATTTCCTCTCATGTAAAATCGTGTTTTTGCCAAAACAAAGTAAAATATGATTTGTTGGCGAGGAAGACAAGGGGCAATGAGATAGATAGCCAAGCCTTATGCGCTGTACCTTTCCAGAATTGGGCTGGTAATTTTTTTGGAACCGTATTTTTACTTCCCAGGTATGGCAGAGATTTGGACAATACAAAAGATGCATTTAGCGAGAGGATTTTGTCAATCAATATTGATAAACATGTTTTCTTCCCTTGAGTTGTAATAATACAATAATACACTATAGGCCAATAATGCCCTATACTGTAAGAAGTTGACAA
>JARQZK010005140.1:125000-180000 GCA_030704885.1 Cynegetis impunctata | reverse complement strand
TTGACTGTAGATATAGTTTATTCCGGGGAATATGTGACTAAAAATTAATCATCATTCATTTAAAACTCTTCTAAGAGATGTTAAACTCGTCGTGATCAATCCTGGCGAGTTTTATATCCTTTAATATCTATCTTGAACGCAAAAATGTTCTTGATGAAATAAAAAACGGCAAAGTAAATGGCATATGCTAATCAATTTTAGAGTGATCTTTCCTCCATACTTGTGTAACGTACTCTCAACATATATTGTCGTGAAGTAAATAGTGTTCTTACTAATCAGCTTATTTTATCAACAGGATACTGAAAGTGATAGTATAGCTAGTTCCCCAGAGCCTGCCTACACCATGGGCATCGACATAGTATCCAATGGTGCGAAAATTTACAATTCTAGAAAGGAAGAAGAAACGTCCATTGAGTTGCCGCTACCGACGCATGCCAGTCATTTAAATGGACCAAGTGAGTTTACAATATCAATACTCGATTATTTTCTTTTATAATTCTCTTCATAAATATGATTTCACCTCATACAGGTGAAATACAGCTTGCCTGTTTGCTATAGTGTATTTATATTTCATATTGAGATATGCGTTATATATAAAAATAATATTTTTGTGAATCTGAAGGATTCGCATTACACAATGTTTTATTGAATTCTTAGAATTATAAATATACCATTCTTCCATTTCACTATTCGAGCTGATGTGCTTCTCATGTATTGGTGATACCGTTCTCGAGCATTACTGCTTAAATTTTGGAGTTTTCAATTTATTTTAAGCTTGATATTTGTGATTAGACAAGATTGCAGAAATGAAATCTCATTTGTCTTATCATTCTTTATCGTTGTACCTATTTAATATCAATGTCCATGCTATTGTCATTGAACGAATCATCCTTCTTGCAGTAGCTGGATTAATTAGTCTTCAGAATTTGGTTTCCATTCAACAGAATCTACCACCACTCACAACAGGTTTACAAAGTATGGCAGCTATGACCTCAAATCCCACGCCAAATGCTCCCCTGAATCTTAGTGTTAGTGCATCAGGTGAGTAAGTGACAACTTATAACTGTACCAACATTGGGCGATTGAAAATAGAGACCATTTTTTCTACCCATATTGAAATATGTTAAAGAAGCTCAGTGTGCCACTCAATCGAAAATATTCAATTCACATATTACTTACCTGCAAGATTTTTATACCATTCAGGCTGTATTTTGAAGCATATCAACTCATACTACAAGATAGTTAAAAACATGATTATGGCTTATCAGTAGCTCAATTTCAAATTTGCTTATCGATAAAAAACTACGATATCAAGACACTTTTGTGAAATGAACGCATCCCTTCCCTTATCGATCTTATTGGTAGAGAGTTTTTATTATGTTCTGATAGGGAAGTCTCTTATATCATATTTGATCTAAATTTATGTCTTGTGTTAGGACCAGATAATCAGAAGTCCCGAAATACATATTTTGTATCAGCGTCACATATTGAAGAATAATTTTTTTCCAGCTACTGAAAGCAAAAATTATGCCTAGAATGCATACTTATTGAAAAGGTATATATACTCTTCAAAGCCACACCCGCATCAAATAAATAACGATATTCTTGGTTAGTTATCAACATTTTCTACTGAGTGCATTGGGCTATTTTTAGAAGAAACACAAAAACGACAATAACTTTGAAACCATTGACAAGCGGATATTAATTCATATGCTTATCCTTTGTGTGGACATCAGCTTTCGGGATACTACATATATATATATATATATATATATATATATATATATATATATATATATATATATATATATATATATGTATATATATATATATATATATATATATATATATATATATATATATATATATATATCTACAGGGTGTTAAAACTTCAAATTTAACTACTATCGCAACCAAATACGCTATTCGATTTATTTTCATCTTTCAGATGTCTTGTTTACTGAACTTACAATTAAAATGTTTTTCAATCGGTTCATTTACTTATTTTGAGGTCTAGAATTAGCTTCCAAAATATTGAAACGTCGTTTTTTAACACTCGGTATATATATATATATATATATATATATATATATATTTATATATTTATATATATTTATATATATTTATATATATATATTTATATATATATTTATTTTTATATATATATATATATATATATATATATATATATATATATATATATATATATATATATATATATATACACTCACCGGCACGAAAACCGGAGCAGTGGAATATTTTCAAACAAACTTCAAATTTTAATGCTTTGTGATGTTTCATCATTATAATATCGTACATACAAAGAAAACAACATATTTTATGTATTATCCAACAACAATTTAACATATAATTGAAAAAAAAGAGTGTTTTGTAACAATTTGAGAAACTAGGACGAAAACGCACAAACTGGTGTTTTGTTAAAAGTCCCTTAAATTAATCAAAACTGAAACGACTTGCTAGCAAAAACTGGGGAGCCGCATTCTCAATAACGGGTGTTGCCCCCACGTGCTCGAATTACTGCCTGTATCCTCCTTGGAATGTCTAAAATCAATTGGCGAATGTCCACTTGTGGAATAAGTTCCCATTCCTCTAGAAGAGCTTGTCGCAACTGATTTAAAATTAAAGGAGCAGGAACACGACTTCGGATCCTTCGCCCAAGCATGTCCCAAACATGTTCTATGGGATTAACATCCGGACTCACCGCAGGCCACTCCATAACAGAAATATTTACCTCGTTTAAGTACTGTTGAGTTATCATCGCGGTGTGAGGTCGGGCATTATCATGCATCAACAGAAAGTCATTTCCAATAAAGCCAAAATAAGGGACAACAAAATCTTGGAGAACGTCCTCAATGTACCTGGCAGCAGTTAAGGATCCTCTCAGAAGGATGTAAAATTCTGTATGTGCTTCCAGAGAAATTCCGGCCCACAACATAACTGGTATACTGTCCTAGAACTAAAGGTACATTCTGCAAAACGCTCGTGTGGCCTTCGCCATACTCTGTCACGACCATCTGGAGACCGCTGGCTAAATCTGAACTCATCGGTGAACAACACGCGCTCTCATTCATTTTCACCCCAGTGCTGATGATTTCTGGCAAACTGAAGTCGCGCAACACGATGATGCCTAAGACGTTCTGGTCCTGTTGCAGGTCTACAACTGATAAGATTGGCTTCTCTCAGTCGTCGTCTAACTGTTCGTTCGCTTACGTTGGTTTGCCGGACGTGCTGAAGTCGATTTCTGGTTTCAACAGCTGTAGCATGACGATTTCGCAGACTTTGTAAGATGATAAAACGATCATCACGAGCGCTAGTTCTGCGTCGGGGACCAGTTCCAGGTCGTCTGGTGTAACCTTCAGTTTCCAGAAAACGTGTGAAAATACGGTGAACAGTGCTATTGGAAACATGATACTCTCGGGCAACATATCGCTCACTTCTTCCGTCTTGAAGCAACGCAACAATAGCTGCCGCTGTGTCGGGATTAACATCCATATTTTTTATGCAGAACAACTTTCGAACATTTTTCGATCTGTCAGATTCCTCACAACAATAACAACAACAGCATTGTTGAGATGGGTTAGTCTACAACTATGCACACTGCAGTAGTAAGATCTATGGAATTTATGATTTTTACGCAGAAACACTTTTTCTTCTTCGATTAAAGGTTTAATTGGTGTTAAAAAATACGTAAAACATGTTGTTTTGTTTGTGTATAAGATATTATAATAATACAACATCACAAAGCATTCAAATTTGAAGTTTATTCAAAAATATTCAAGTGCTCCGGTTTTCGTGCCGGTGAGTGTATATATATATATATATATATATATATATATATATATATACATATATTCTATGGCAAATAAAAGACCTCGACGTCCTATAAAATATGAGAGTAACGTCAAGTCTGAAGAAATCATGCTGATGGTTAGCTATCTTCAGAAAAAATTTATATGAGTGGAGTTCAGACCTGGTTAATATATCACCTATTCTACTAAAAATCTTTTCAAAATGTTGAATCTCTTGAACCTCTAAGTTCCAACTTGCCCCTATTCCATCACCTATATTATATAAATCAAGGTATGCCTCCTGGGCCTTAATTAATTTTTAAAATATATTAAATTAAAGTGACTCCACCTTCTCACTGATCATCATTGTTTTCCAGCTGCTACTCCAAGAACTATTCAATCCACAAATTCGAAAATGGATACTGTAACGAATATCTCACCCAGTTCTTTAAATTCACATCCGTCTGCTGCGAATGGTCTTCAGTCGACACCAAATTCTTTGCTTAGTGCTCAGCAACCAGTACTTATGCCTCAACTTGTCTTAGCTTCTGGACAGTTAGTTCCAGGTATACAGGGAGCACAGTTATTGATTCCAACTTCGCAAGGTGAAGTATATCTTTCAAGTATCTATAAAATAATTCAAAAATTAACTTATGTAAATTTTCCGCAATTTTGCATGAAAAACAACATGAGTTTATTTTTTTTATGAGCAATTATTACGTTATTTTAGCATAATGATGCCAATTATCCAAAGATAATTAAAAGACTATCTTAAATCTTATCGAAATTATTAATGCTTCGAATTCGTTGGATTTGAATTTCCAGTAATAATCTGAGAACTGAAATTTTTTTTTAAATCTGCCTTCGTCACGACCTGATTAATTATTTATCAAGGTCAAGAGCTTCAAATATTAATTTCATAACATTTGATTTAGTATCATCAAAGATCCAACGTAACAAAGAATGGTTCCTAGTTCAGCTAAGAAATCTACGCTTCAATAAAATATACGAAATTGTAGTATGATAATAATTCATATTAAATAACTTGTTTCATCAATATTGATGAACACGTGAAATATATAATTTATTTGAGATTACTACTAAACTTTGTCAAATTTGGAAACGAAAACTTCACAGAATTTTTTAGTTAATGATGAATGCAAACATTTTATTACTACAATACTTCATGTATCGGTTCATCATAGTGGGAATTTATCTATTCTTCCTTTCTGTTTCTATCTCTAACGAATAAAAGCTTCCCGAAAAATTTGGTAGTATTTCTAGATCTTTCAAAAATTAAACTTTCATTTTATTTCAGGATTAGTGACCCAAACAATTTTAACAATACCCATCAGTCATGTTAATAGTGCTGATCAGATGGTCAATCTAGCTTTAAATAATGGCCAAGTTGTCTCTACATCTCTAGCAAATCTTCAAGCAATGGCACATACAAACTTATTAAATACTGCTGCAGCAACAAATCCAAGTACGTATTGTTTTATTTTTAATTCCCATGAATCTGTATTTGGACAGGAAATAAATTGTTTGAGTTTTCGTGGTATTTACTAATTTTGACTTTCTGTCGTAGGTATATTTTACTTATTGGTATCAGCTTAACCCTCTAAGACTTATTTTCGAATATATCTTGGACTTAGAATTAGTGAATTGATAATGTTAAATGTATTATAATAATATGAGAAATATGAATATTTCCTACTTTTTTAAACATCACCATCGTTTATTCAATCATTACATTTTTTTCATTTCAGTGACAAATGGAAGCTTAGCACCTAACCTATTGGGTAATACAAGCCTCTCACATCTTTTGAGCAACGGATCAACACAGAGTTTACTTCAGAATGTTCCCAAATTACTACCGTCGCATTCACCACCCCAACCATTATTAAACCCACTAAGTCAGCCACCAATGATGACGTCGCAACCTCAAATGCCTATGCACCAATCGCCTAGTCCACAAAATAATCCTCAACCCCACAGGTAAAGTTTAATATTTACGGAATTCAAACATTTCTTTTTTAAAATGAATGATTGGAAGTTATAATGTATATTTAGAAATTAAGCAAAAACTCATGTTTTTGAGAGATGTTCACTGAATTTAATCATATGTTTATTCCGTTTCGGCTCTAGGAGCACAAGGCTGAAAAACTGATTTCTGCTTATTTCGATAATATGATATTGGACGCTGTCACTCGATGTAAATCCATTTCAATTAGAAACACTTACTTGTAAGAGATTCACACTAATTTTATGACATGGTGAAGCATGTTTCGCTTCTTGGGACATTGACGGGTCTTGATGGAATATTAAAATAATGAAAGGAAATGAATCTTGCTTTTTGGCCTTGTGGTAGTTGAATCTTTCACCAAGAAGTGCTATATTCATCGGAAAACTATCATATGTAAAATTACTAATAATATTTACGCCAAGTGTAAGTTTATTTTTTTTTCATATTTTGCAAAATGTTTGCTAAAGTCCTGAACGAGGTGTCCTTATCAATTATTGTTTCCAATCGATGTTAACCCTTATAATTTGGAAATTTGTATTAGGCTAAATATATACTAAAATTGATTAATGTGATCGAGACACTCGTAATGACTGTTGACTTAACAGCTGTGTGAATTAATAGACAATGAAATTAAAGTCCAACTTTAGCGAAGTTCTTTGTTTTCGAAAAATCTACCAGTCATTAATCTGCTCCTCCTGGCTATTAGGAGTAATCCTAATGGATTACCGTTGGATAAGTCTTGGTAAAACCTTCCTGATGTTGTTTCAAACTTGGTGGTCTGACCCTTTTCTGGGTCAACAGAGCCCCCCAGTGAATTCATTTTTCTGAGTCCAATGATGATTGCCTTACTTAGACGCAATACGTCAAAATGATGGAAAGAAATTGATGCACTTCACCGACAGGTCACTTGGACTGGCCTTATGGACAGGTCACAACTTAGAGACTTAGAACTTGGCCATATAGGTTTCTCATATGTTGCCCTACTGCTTTGCGCCATCTTATTGAATCGTTGAGAATTGGTCGATTAATGATGAAGAAGTATAAGTAAAGTAAATATGTTAAATATTTATATATATATATATATATATATATATATATATATATATATATATATATATATATATATATATATATATATATATATATAAATATTTAACATATTTACTTTACTTATACTTCTTCATCATTAATCGACCAATTCTCAACGATTCAATAAGATGGCGCAAAGCAGTAGGGCAACATATGAGAAACCTATATGGCCAAGTTCTAAGTCTCTAAGTTGTGACCTGTCCATAAGGCCAGTCCAAGTGACCTGTCGGTGAAGTGCATCAATTTCTTTCCATCATTTTGACGTATTGCGTCTAAGTTAGGCAATCATCATTGGACTCAGAAAAATGAATTCACTGGGGGGCTCTGTTGACCCAGAAAAGGGTCAGACCACCAAGTTTGAAACAACATCAGGAAGGTTTTACCAAGACTTATCCAACGGTAATCCATTAGGATTACTCCTAATAGCCAGGAGGAGCAGATTAATGACTGGTAGATTTTTCGAAAACAAAGAACTTCGCTAAAGTTGGACTTTAATTTCATTGTCTATTAATTCACACAGCTGTTAAGTCAACAGTCATTACGAGTGTCTCGATCACATTAATCAATTTTAGTATATATTTAGCCTAATACAAATTTCCAAATTATAAGGGTTAACATCGATTGGAAACAATAATTGATAAGGACACCTCGTTCAGGACTTTAGCAAACATTTTGCAAAATATGAAAAAAAAATAAACTTACACTTGGCGTATATATAAATATATATATATATATATATATATATATATATATATATATATATATATATATATATATATATATATTTATATTTATATTTATATATCAACATCAGATTTCAGTTTTTCAAAAATGATATTTTTCTTGTTACTCAGTTGAGGCTTGTAGCTTAAAATAGTTTGAATATAGGACATGCTATATATTAAGAAGAAGGAATGTCTACTCTAATCACAAACTTCTCAATATGAAAGAAACATGTCAAAACTTTCAGTTCGGAATCTTTATTCTAATATATATATATATATATATATATATATATATATATATATATATATATATATATATATATATATATATATATATATATATATATATATATATATATATATATGTGTGTGTGTGTGTGTGTGTGTGTGTATCCGAAAAATCTCGACGTTTCGGCTCCTTTTGCGAAGCCATCTTCAGGAGAATTAGAAGGGGAATAATTCAGATACGTGGCCTCAATCTGCCTACTCCACCAACCGTACTGCTTTCTGTCAACTCTGTAATCTCAACCTGCCTTCTCTTCAGAGTCAACTGACCAGCTGACTATAAAGAGTAGGCAGGTTGAGACTTCAGAGTTGACAGGAAGCAGGTTTGTGGAGTAGGCAGGTTGAGACCACGTATCTGAAATATATATATATATATATATTAATATATATGTATGTGTATATATATATATATATATATATATATATATATATATATATATAAATATGAATATTAAACTTTCGTTTGCTTTTATCACAGAAATCCAATGAGCTCTGCGAACCACTACGCGGAATCTAAGCTGCACCAGCAATCTCTGCCTCCGAGTTGTTCTCCGCCTAACATTCCTTCTGGTATGATGTCCTCGATGAGTGGAGAACTGACGATAACTCCAACCCACGGTCTCAATTCTAGTCAAAATTTCAAGAGATCTCCCCAAAGAAGCGAATCCCCGAGCTGTAATGAAAACTCTTCGAACGATTTGATGATAGACTCGCCAAGTAAGTAGAACTGAAAAAATATATAAAATGATTCTATAGTAAGTACAATGTGAAATATTATCTCGAGTTCGCTACCAGACAATTTTTCTTGAATTTAAAAACATATACTCATACCAAATTAATTGTTTCTTCATAAAGCAATTTTCACTTAACAGAATTTTCTTAATTTTTACGATTTTGTGTAAAATTTTGCATATATGCATATGAATGTTTTCATGCATCGCTTGACATAAGAAACAAAGTTAAAAAATAACGCAGATCTGGACTTATCCTGTAGTACAAATAATTTTTGCTAAAATATTCTTGATTTTATTACTTGTATGAATGAAGAGGTTCAAACAATAATTCTTCATATTATATGTGAAGGTAGAAGTTACAATTTTATGAAGATTTATTAAGTGCTATTATTTTTGTAGTTGAAAGTAGATAAATATGAAATCTTCATTATTCGAGAATTTTATCTTCATATCTGAGAAAGTTGCCTGATTGAATTGTTTCACAGATTGACAACTTGAGTAGAAACAAAAATTTCAACTAAATATAAATATAACATTACTTTCAGAACAAAAGCAAGTCCTTGTAACATTAAAACGAAACTTCAACAACATATTCTTAGTTTGCTATTGAAAGCAAAATCAATTGGCGTAGTGAAAACTTTCACCAGACTACCACAATAATTTTCTGGTTTATTCTGAAGAAATGAATATATAAAATTTACTGATATTTTTGATATATAGGTAGGTATGTAGCATTGCTAGTTTATGAATTGATAAAAAATATTAAGATTTGTAAAGTCAGTAGGACATATATATAATATATATTGTTATAGTGCACTCTGAACGTCTTCCAGCAGTAAAATTTTTGATTCGTCGTGGAAATACAAGATTTAATCGTTAGATCGAACTTTCACAGACCATAACAATTCATAATCTTCAGAACATTACACTGCTCGAGATAGTCCAGCTGAAGAAGCAACTCATGTATTCTTCTAGATTACGTTATCAAACTTAACAGAGGAATGAGAAATATTTCAATTGGAATATTCTTAATGGAACTCATTTTTAATTCAAAATATTGTCTCTCCATCTAACGGAGAATGCTTAATCACTACGGATCCATAATATAGTCCTATAAAATTGCATTTTAATTAGTATTAATGCTTTCCCCCAATTGAATCAATCGACGATTATATAGATTACCTACTTTTTTTATCATCATTCCTATTAGCAATTACTGGATTGATTATTATTGTCAACTTTCATTGGAAGATTAATTGACTTAATGGATACAATTCACATTTAAACAGTGGTGGAACTAAATTATATTATTAGCTTCCATATTCGATGAAAGATTTGCTCTAGAAAATTTTATATATAATGTCATATATATATATATATATATATATATATATATATATATATATATATATATATATATATCTATATATATATATATTTATATATATATATATATATATATATAAATATATATAGATATATATATATAGATTAATATATATATATATATATATATATAAATATATATATATATATATATATATATATATATATATATATATATATATATATATATATATATATATATATATATATATATATATATATATATATATATATATATATATATATATATATATATATATGTGTGTGTGTGTGTATAGGTAGAATGAAATAGATATAGGTAGTCAATTCATATATCACATAAAGTAAACAAGAAAAATTTTTCAAATTATCAAACAATCCTCCATTGAGATCTTTATTTGTATTGTGCGATGCTAAATCTGAATTCACAGTGAATCAAAGAAAATGGCAAGAATGAAACTAATTCTAGATGTCCATCTTAACTTTGTCAAGCTAACTCGTACCTACAGGTGAATCATACGAAATATTTCTGTTTTATAGATAATTGCCCTGGATATATATTAAATTATAATTAATCACATGCTATTACACGATGATTTCTTTTTTCTTATATTTTTATAGTTATTATTATGATAATCAGAGGGTGCCACTCTCGCAAATAACGTGAGCAAATAGATATTAAATGATATCACCTTTCTTTAGTACAGCTTTGCAAGTTGACTATTTAGATCTTTAGATGATGAAGTTAGTCCACAATTGTATTGTTGCTTCTTTGGCTAGAAGTGTGGCAACTTAGTATTTTGTTTTGTTGAGCGTTGGTTATATTGATTTTATCATTGCAATTGATTGATATGTGATACTAACGAGTGTCTAATAAGACAGAAACAGACGGTATATCACTAAATCCTTTACAGTGGCAAACTCAATATTTTTAACAAGGTAGAGTGGAAATAATTCTAGATATCCATCGTAACTTCGTCAAGCTAGTTTTACAGAGGAGTTATGCGAAAATTTTCTATTTTTTAAATTATTTCCCTAGATATATATTAAATATTATTGTATGAGAAAACAGGAGAATTATACGAAATATTTCTGTTTTCTGGATAATTGCCAGGGAACGAAGGTGGCCATTAATATAAATATAAATATATATATATATATATATATATATATATATATATATATATATATATATATATATATATATATAATCTCTTGATAATTTTTAGCAATAACAGGCTTGTTGAATCTTAAAAAACTCGATTTTATTAAAAAGTTGACGTTTCGCCACGACATTCGTGGCTTTATCAAAACTTTTGAAAAAATTGAAATTTCTTTGACATTTATTGATTTGAAAAATTTGAATAGAAACAGACTACTGTTTCACTAAAATTTTTCGGCTGTAGCCGTTCTTTGTTATTTATTACGTGCTATTCAGTCCAATATTAACATTCAAATTTGTTATTATTAGATGGTAAGGGAAACCACAGAAACCTTTACACACGTAATGTTCGAAATAGGTTCAAATTATTTTGATTTTGAAGAGTCAAAGAATAATAATAATAGGGTACTATTTATCTTTTGCAAAAATCTCATGTTGTTTATAGTATACCCTGTAATAATTGTAATAAATCATATATAGGACAAACTTTTTGAAATTTAGAAGAAAGATTAAAAGCACACAAATATACCAGAACACAAACCACAGCTCTAATAAAACATAAAAACAATGAGAATCATACTTTCAAGTTTAATAGCACAAAAATTTTAGAAATAGAAAAAGATCAAAAACGCAGAGAAATTTTCGAAATGTTAAATATTCAAAAAAATTTAAATAAAGTCTTAAATGATAGAACAGATATCAAACATTTGAGTTCAATATACGCAGATTTAATTCTTTAATTTTTCTAAGAAACAATATAAATCAAAACAAAATAATTCAACAAACAAACTCTAACCACAACAACTCATCTTCTTAGACAAAATCTAAACATCTAGAATTTTCAATTTTTCTAGAAAGAAAGTATAGTTTAGAACATGATCCAAAATCACAAGTAATGTCTTTTTAAAGACAACAATCAAATATTTTAAACCTATTTTGTACATTACGTGGGTGAAGGTTTCTGTGGTTCCCTTCCCATCTAATATCAACGGACCTGTCTGTTGATATTGGACCAAATAGCACGTAATTAATAACTGAAGACGGCCACAGCCGCAATGAGAAATTTTTGAAAAAAAGATAAATAGTACCCTATTATTATTATTCTTTGACTCTTCAAAATCAAAATAATTTAAACCTATTTCGAACATTACGTGGGTAAAGGTTTCTGTGGTTTCCCTTACCATCTAATAATAACAAATTTGAATGCTAATATTGGACTGAATAGCACGTAATAAATAACAAAGAACGGCCACAGCCGAAAAATTTTAGTGAAACAGTAGCCTGTTTCTATTCAAATTTTTCAAATCAATAAATGTCAAAGAAATTTCAATTTTTTCAAAAGTTTTGATAAAGCCACGAATGTCGTGGCGAAACGTCAACTTTTTAATAAAATCGAGTTTTTTAAGATTCAACAAGCCAAATAGTTCACAGGCAACAACAATTCGAATAAATAATTATAAATATATATATATATATATATATATACATATATATATATATATATATATATATATATATATATATATATATATATATATATATATATATATATACATATATATATATATATATATAATATATATATATATATATATATATATATATATATATATATATATATATATTAATGGCCACCTTCGTTCATGAAAAAAGTCAGATAACATCTAGGCGTTGTTCATTCAAATTTTTTTCTTCTTAAATTTCGATATTTCAACTTATTTATCGGAAATATTGTTATAGATCAACCAACGATCAACCAAACCAACACTAACGTAATAGATGGAATTAATTTGGATGAGATAAAAGATTTTGCGAAGGCGTTCAAACTAAGAAGGCTCTCTCTTGGTCTAACGCAAACCCAAGTTGGACAAGCTCTTAGTGTTACTGAAGGACCAGCCTACAGTCAAAGTGCTATTTGCAGGTAATACAAAAATTTTGATTCAATCCTTTCAATTTCTTCTGCATGAAACCTTGAAAAATTCTGAAAAACTTTATGTTAAAGATAGATGTCTTATTGGAAGCCATTTCTTTACTTAAATGAATAATCATAATATTGAATACTTACTCATAGTTGTTTGGATCATGTATAAAATTATATTTTTTTCTTATCAATTTATCAGAATAAGAGATTTGTTCACATTTTTTCATGGAAATATATCAGGCACAGGGCATTTTCAAGAAATTTATTCACATATATACTGGGCGTTTTCTAATACGATTGGTTTTTTCCCAGTGCCCTGGCGTCACAGATGTTTGCAGCCGCGCAACTTACTTCCCAACAGCAAGCAATGTACGTAATTTTTCATATTTATCAGATTTATTATCCTACCAATCTATTTTTTTGTTCATCGCCAGGGCACTGGCATTTTCTCAGTACCTCAGAGCCAGATGTTCGCTCGTTTCAT
The DNA here is from genome assembly GCA_030704885.1 of Cynegetis impunctata. NCBI lineage: Eukaryota > Metazoa > Arthropoda > Insecta > Coleoptera > Coccinellidae > Cynegetis > Cynegetis impunctata. Next base: position 166,400 of record JARQZK010005140.1, on the reverse strand, counting down.
AGAATGGCAGTGTCCTGTGCTTGAAGGAAGCGTAATATTAGATATTATTCATTTCTAATTCAATTATTTTGATTTAGGTTCGAAAAATTAGATATAACCCCGAAAAGCGCACAGAAAATAAAACCAGTCCTTGAACGATGGATGAAGGAAGCTGAAGATAGGTAAATTAATGACAATGATTAATTAATTTCGAAATCATTATAACATCATATGAATAGGTATAAATTGAATTTATTTTATATTCCTATATATTGAATTGACAATAATATAGATTCCAACTCATCAATATTGATTGGCATGGTATTTTTCAACATTCGAAAGATATAATATCAATTTATTTTAAATATTTATATAAATGCTGAATAAATTGATCTAAAATAAGTTTTATGATCATTTTATTTATTCATTCCGTCAATTATTTTCAGAAAAAAGAAATTTGAAACAAACTATGGAACTCTCTTCAATATTCCACTAATGCAACCTTGTACATCTAAATAGCTTATATTAAAATCAAATTACTTAGTATAGAAAACAAGAATTATTGATCGAACAAAAGCAATTTAATGATTGGCAGTTTCTACAATTTCAGATACAAAAGTGGGCAGAATCACCTCACAGACTTCATAGGAATTGAGCCTTCGAAGAAAAGAAAAAGAAGAACGTCATTTACACCTCAAGCTTTGGAACTACTGAATGCACATTTTGAAAGAAATACTCATCCTTCTGGTTAGTACTGAACTGTCATAATCAGTTATTATAACTTCGGATTGATAAGGCCGATACTTGTAATTTAATAAACATATCAAAACAATCGGTTAATGAAAATAATTTACTCGTTTATTAGATGAAATACGCATCACGCACGTTTCGGTGAGACTTCACTTTCAGAGGCTGAAGGTAAAATGAGTATGTGTATATATATGTATATATATATATATATATATATATATATATATATATATATATTCCTGTATATATGTATATCTATATACATATATGTATATGATGATGTGTGGTTTGTTTGCTGTATACTAATATGAACGAATATTTCTTTATTTGGGATCGCAGCAATAAGGAAAATGAAATTATCCTTTTTTCTTTTTTATTTCTCGAGCTTTCGGCAATGTCTCATTGCCTTCATCAGGAGACCTGAAAGACATTGTTTTATTGATACCAGTTCCTGTACATTTTTTAAATAAAGGTGTTTTGACTTACAGAAGTTGGGATTATCCTAGTTGTTCTATTAATTATGTGAAATTGGACAGACTAATTTTGACAAAATGAAATAAACATTTTTTGAAATACAAATTTTTCTTCTTGAATTAAGCGTTAAATGGATCCAAAAACTTTTTTTTCAACTTTAATGTAGGTACTTACGTGTGTAATAAAAAAGAAAAGAGGGTAATTTCATTTTCCTTATTGCTGCGATCCCAAATAAAGAAATATTCGTTTATATATATATATATATATATATATATATATATATATATATATATATATATATATATATATATATATATATATATTTCGCCAACGAGAATGATTAGTTTCAAATAAATGTCCTAGTTTACTTCATTTTATTGCCACGAACGTGTATCGAGAACACGAAGAATTCTGTTTTATATTCATTTGCTGCCTGTATAGGGGATAATTTCGGAGCGCTTGTTACTGTTGGTGTGTAAATGTTGCATTACATCGAATTCATGTGGCAACTTTACTCTTGCTTAGCGAATATAGTAACCACCTTCGGGTGTCAGGACATACGAGTTCTCGTTGCCGAAATGTTTCATCTATCTGTAAGATGTGGTTCATTTGTTTCCGACTGGTGGTGCTGTGTCATATTTATATGCCATTGAGTCACTAGAAGGAAAATATAAGACCGTTAGAAATATTTGGTTGGTTATCACTTTCGATGGATGGATGATACTGATGAGCCCCAAATAAGGGCGAAACAGACTGTCTATCATTTCGATTGATTGTGATAAACAACTTAATCTTTCTAACATACACCGTTCAAGGTATATGGAGGCATTTCGATGTTTCGTGAACTCGTATAACCAGCTCCGCTAGGAGGTTTGTTTGATTAGTTTCAAAAAAATGTCCTAGTTTACTTCATTTTATTGCCACGAACGTGTATCGTTAACACGAAGAATTCTGTTTTATATATATATATATATATATATATATATATATATATATATATATATATATATATATATATATATATATATATATATATATATATATATATATATATATATATATATATATATATATATATATATATTCAGCATCAGAAGAATATGAAATTTCACTGAAACGTGCGTCATGCGTATTTCATCGTGTAAATTGTTTTCATTAACCATTATTTTGATTTATTGAACCAATAATAATGTAGTTCAAGAACTTGAATAGAATAAATTCGAAATTTCAGGAACTGAGATAACAGGTCTGGCTCATCAACTTGGTTATGAGAGAGAAGTCATACGTATTTGGTTCTGCAATAAGAGACAAGCACTTAAAAATACCGTAAGAATGATGTCCAAAGGTATGGTGTGAAGGTTGTGATCTTGAAGTGACATTCATTTTATTGTATAGTGTATATAGTTTATACTGAAAGTTGTGTAAGATAAACCCTAAAGTATTATTATGATAATTTAACAATCTGAAATATATGAAAAACTAAATGTGGAACTGTTGTCTGAATTAATGAAACTTTGATACTTATTTCGAAGTTTGAAATGTCTTCATGTTAAAATATTTTGTATTTATGACGTTTTATGTATATCTATATAGTAAAATATAAGAGATTCTTGGGTTGCAGTAACGTCCGCAACTGGTAGCGTTTCAGATTATCATTATAAATTAAAGAACTTTCTTCAAAGGCAAGCACATAACTTTTTATTGAAAACAAAATTTTGTTTTAGGTATCTGTAACTTTGTTATAGTCATATTTAACTTTAATTATAAACAGACAAATTGAGAGGTACCGAATTACTGACTAATAAAGTAGACCAATAATTTCATGGAAAAATTCGAAACTCAGTTCAATATTTCTCTTCGCTCTTGCATTATTCCTGTGTCATTGTTTATTCATTCATCATATTATATATATATATATATATATATATATATATATATATATATATATATATATATATATATATATATATATATATATATATATATATATATTCTCATGATTTCCTATTTCTGTCATTATTTCCCATCCACAATTTCTGAGAAATCCGTAGTTTTCCAACTTAGCATGTTTCAATTTATAAATCAATCGATATTCTCTGAATCTACTCATTTTCTTCATTATTTACCATATCAACTCTTATGTAGATTGGTTTTCGATATGGTAATTTTGATAGAGAAATTATTGTCAATGTATTTGGTTATATATTCACAAGCATTCGGACATTTCGCTGAGTAATTTTTATATACTGAACATATAAGATAATTATAGAAGATAACTTTTGATTTGAGTAATGCGAGAACCCAAGAATCTCTATATTTTCTTTGTTCATTTCACTCACATGTTTAGAATATTTTCCTTGTCCAACTTAGAGGAAGTAGTGATACAAAGTCGTGAATATATTGTTATTAAATATTCCCAGTAGATTGGATACCATATTACAGTTAATTTTAAGATCGGCTTAATATACGTATTTAAATCGATAAGAAATATTTTATGAGTTTCTTCAAACAAACCAAAGTTCCTACTAGTTTTATGAGAGTTTCTGTATATAAATCCTGTTCATAACTATACATAATAGATAAGAAAATGAAAGTCTGTGTCGGATTAGGAATAACTGAAATTACCAAGTATTAAGTGGTCGATGTGAATAAAATCTGTACTGTTCGTTTGTAGGTGTAAAAATAAAAAAATGTCAGTTCGAATAATTTTCTGTGTTATTATTTCTTGATTTTTTTCGAGTTAGGCTCTCGCCTAGTGCTCATCATCAATATAATATAATCCTCACGAATTATTTTTTGATTTCAGTTACGAGTTTTGAGGTACGATGAATCTTCCACACTATATTCTTTACGGCTACTGATGCTTTTATTGATAAGAAGAAACACTTCCTGTTTATTCTTACGAAGTGAGTAGTTAAGACAAAGCAGGTTCTGCCTCAAAATGACGGCCGTTGATTTGAGAGTCAAATCCATTGAACTAAAGACTAAGTTAGTTAGAGTGCAATTTTCAAATCGCGCATCTGGTCCAAGATGGTGATCGTTGCGCTAATGCGTTGACTCATGGGGTCAGGGTTCTCCCTTGGAGTCTCCATGTGGACCTAGGCGCTCTACCTAGAGCTCTGTCGAGATGAGGGCCTCGTGCCTGTCTGGAGGCCTTCGAAACTTCTCCTTTTCTGGCTAAGCTCCTTCGCTAAAACTATAAATGAAAAAATAAAGGGTCGTCTATGGAATTCGAACCAAACCAGTCCAATACCGAAGTCCAGCATTCTATCACCTAGTGTACGCTGCTACTCATTAAATTTAATGTAGGCAGAAGAGTGTATGACGTAACTTTGAATGTTGAGGGGAAGGGGGCGACGTTCCCCCAGTTCCCCCCTGGATCCGCGCCTGAGTTAAACTATATATTTATATATATATATATATATATATATATATAATCTTTTGATAATTATTAGCAATAACAGGCTGGTTGAATCTTAAAAAACTCGATTTTATCAAAAAGTTGACGCCTCGCCATGACATTCGCAATTGAAATTTCTTTGACATTTATTGATTTGAAAAAATTGAATAAAACAGGGCTGCTTTGTATATGCTATTCAGTCTAATATTAATATTCAAAATTCTTATCATTAGATCGTAAGGGAAACCAAAGAAACTTTTACCTACGTAATGTTTGAAAATAATAATAATAGGGTACTATTTATCTAACAACAAAGAAATTAGTTATGGGAAAACATTAAAGAAGTGGAGTAGAATTATCGGAATAGTACGCTTATATGGAAGCAGCCGTTGATACGTGTTTCGGACTCTTTGGTCCTCATCAGAACGGCGTAGCTAAGTATTGGATTGAAAATTTGGAGATGAAAATAGTTTAATAAATAAAATCCTCTGTTATTTATTAAACTATTTTCATCTCCAAATTTTCAATCCAATACTTAGCTACGCCGTTCTGATGAGGACCAAAGAGTCCGAAACACGTGTCAACGGCTGCTTCCATATAAGCGTACTATTCCGATAATTCTACTCCACTTCTTTAATGTTTTCCCATAACTAATTTCTTTGTTGTTAGATAAATAGTACCCTACTATTATTATTTTCAAACATTACGTAGGTAAAGGTTTCTTTGGTTTCCCTTACGATCTAATGATAAGAATTTTGAATATTAATATTAGACTGAATAGCATATACAAAGCAGCCCTGTTTTATTCAATTTTTTCAAATCAATAAATGTCAAAGAAATTTCAATTGCGAATGTCATGGTGAGGCGTCAACTTTTTGATAAAATCGAGTTTTTTAAGATTCAACCAGCCTGTTATTGCTAATAATTATCAAAAGATTAAAAATAGATCACAGGCAACAACAATTCGAATAAATATATATATATATATATATATATATATATATATATATATATATATAATATATATATATATATATATAAAATATATAATAGATATATATATATATATATATATATATATATATATATATATATATATATATATATATATATATATATATATATATATTTATATATATATATATATATATATATATATATATATAGTCAAATTATTTTAAATCTGCTATAATGTATCCTAATAATAATAACGGGGTAGTTCAGCCTTCAATTATATGAAATAATACTCTTTAGACCATTTCCAAGCTTTCGTCAATGTTTATTGACTTCTTCAGGGCTCAAATTACAAAATCAACATTAAAACAATCAAAATGATGAACATCCATCAAACTTACATTGTCTGTGAGATTAAAAACAACTAAACATAAGCACATACACAAGTTTGTTAGAACGAATTTTTCTAGAGGCAACTAACTAAATGGTGCGACCCTTATAATAACAATATCTGAAATGAAACGCGGACAAATACCTAGACACATGGCGTGCGATACACATGTGTACTGGTAGGAAACAAGCCAAACGCCGGAATATATTTATTCATCTCTAGACGGAAATTTGAAATTTATTAAGTACGTATAAATATTGCTCAGGTTGGAAGTATCTGATTTTTTATTAAGAGCTTCATGGTGATTTTGAATACGGTACATTTCCAAAAAAAGCCGCTTCTTGTAATTGTGTTCCTGATCCAATATTCTCGTATTTTCATAATTAAAATTATGCCCCGTGTCTCTTATGTGGGTCGTTAAGGCGGAGGAGATCTGTTTATTTTGATTTTTTGAGTCACTTTTATGTCATGTGATTCTAGAGTTCAAGTTTTGTGACGTTTGATCGATATATACTGCTTCACAGTTGGTGCATGATATTTTATACACAACATCCGACTTGAACCTATTAGGAACTGGTTCTTTAAGTCTAGTAAAAAGTGAGGATATTGTTAGGTGGTTTCTTTCTGCAACCTTCGTTTTACCTCGAAATAACTTTGACAGTTCTGAGGTAAGTGGTTGTACGTACGGAAGCACAGTGATTTTAGTATATGTTCTATTCTCCACGCGATGTGTGTTATCCACATTAGAAGGATCTGGACTGTTAAACAATAATTTATTTATGAGTCCCGGAGGATAACCATTTTGTTTTACAATTTGTTTGAACTTCTGTATACTTCTATTGTTTTTTGTGTGATGGCGTATATTCTTTATTCTCCGCTTGAACTCCTTTATGAAATTGATCTTCATGCTAAAGGGATGGTAAGAAAGGTAGTGGATGTGTCTTGCTGAATGTGTTGCTTTTTGGTACCAATCCAATTTAACTATATTATTCTTACATATGACCAATGTATCTAGGAATGGTACACTGTTATTTTCTTCATATTCTCCTGAAAATTGTATAAGTGGATCGAATGAGTTGAATTTATTTTGAATATTGAAAATAAATGAATATTTATTATTATTAGGATATATATATATATATATATATATATATATATATATATATATATATATATATATATATATATATATATATATATATATATATATATATATATATTGCTTCTATATCTTGAACATACTGAGAGTATAGTTCATTGTTCACTTGATTTGAATATTTGGCAATATTGAGAAATCCTATTGTTCTGTTCGTCTAAATATCATTATAGCTATAGTTGCTGGTCCACAACCTGTAGATAATGGACCTACCTGTCCTCTTCTTTTTCCTATCCATGTATGTCCGGTAAAGAAGAATCATTGTAGAATTTCAATTCGGTGAGATTTCGCGCTGTGGATCCTATATGTATGTATATATATATATATATATATATATATATATATATATATATATATATATATATATATATATATATATATATATATATATATATATATATATATATATATATATATATATATATATATATAAATGTAGCAACTCAATAGACTACTCCTTGAGTTTATTGAGATTATACTATTTTCCAAACATTAACAGGAAAAATTTAGTAGAAATGTTTGCCATTTTCTTCCTTGTATAATTTCATGTTTTGCTTTCAAATGATAGATAGAGCTGTATTTTTTATAAGAGGGTGTATGAAGGTGCTTCCCTCTGTTCCTCGTTGAGTGAAATACATTGACAGTGCAGCTGGTATCTGTATTTCATATGAAACATTTTATGAGGAAACAAATTACACCATCTGTTGGTCACCTACTAATACTAAAAATACAGGAAAAATTCTCTTAGTATAATTTGTGCTGCCAGATCTGCTGAATATTTTGCCCATTGTATCAATTTACATATTCCTTCTTGTTGAATCTTTTCATTGGTTAAAGCTTATTCATATTTTCAATTATAGTATGATCTTCTTCGCTTAATTCATTTGGCACGATGATTATCAATTTCGATAAAGATTTTAGTGAACTTGTACCTACCACTAAAATATGCATTCATTCTGAAGTTAGTTATTTGAGGAATGACTTCTCTTTTATTCGAGATTTTCAAATATATACCATCAGTGAACCCGCAGATGCTGAAGGTTCTAGCGAAATACTTCAAATAGCCTTGAGCTTTCCTCCAGAGAAAAAGGCCTTGACAATGAAAATATAGGTACCTAAATTTATAGTCAAAATATCTTCGTTCAGCTACTAGTGTTTATTCAAGCAAATAAACTTCAAGAATACACAACACATGATTTTAATTCCTGAACGCCTATTTTAAAAATAAATTTTTTTAAAAATAATTCATCATTTCGAAACGATTTTGTAATACCGATTTAACATCTATACTATTTTTTATTTATAATTATGATTATGGTATTTGGTTTGTCTCTACATGACATTGAATAACTGATGATAGTGTGGAAGATTTGTAGGAGTTCGGAATTGGTTGTAATATTTTAACTCGTTGATAGTTAGGTATCATGTTTTTTTTCCTGTTAAGATTAATTTTATCCAATATTGTATTCTTCTTATTCATAATCCTGAAGACAATGAATGTGTCGAAACGTAGACAAAAAATGAAATTAGTACACAATAATACGTCGTTTATTTAGTGCTGTTATCGCCCTTTATGTTTCTAAGTATATATTTACAAGATGTAACATTTTTCATAGATATGACTAATCGAAAATATATGTTTAAAGAATATATTACAAAGATACGAATATTTATTAATATGGTATGTAAGTGAAGGTAAAGCATACCCATATAATGAACTTTTGATGCTTAGTATCAACTTATATAATAAAGTGGATATATAAATATTACATGTTTGCCCTGGAAGGGTGCTCCATTGATTCAATGTATATCATATTTAGATGGAAATTCAAAGCTTTTGCTAAACATGACTGTGACAGTCATTTCATTTTTATGAAAAAGTCAAGAAACAAATTATCAGTTTGTTCATACACGTACATCTTTTTTCATCATGAATACAGAAACAATTTTAAGCTATAGGAATACTATATACACAAGCTGATTCGAAAATTCATCTCATAATAACTTGGTAGGTTTTTAATTTTCTCACAGGATTATAGAATAATTCGAGAAAAATTGTGTCAAGGACAAAACAATTTATTTATTCAAGTTTTGATCAAATTTTCGATTCAGATATTTGGTGAATCAAAATGAGATAATATTCTACAGCAATTTCTTCACATAGATAAAAATAAATTTGCGTAAATAGATATTAACACATTTAGGGTAAAGTAAGTCCTTACGTATTAACTTTTTCTAAAATAAACTCACAGGTATCAGTAAAAAAAGAAATGAAGAAAAAATATTAGTAGTTAACCCAGTCATGCAAGTTTTCTCATCGGATCTCTGTTGTTAATTCTTCACTGCAATAGACACAATAGGTAGGTATGTCATGTATTGCGACAGTAATTCAGCGGCCTTAAATTGCAAGCTGTTTTGAACGATGTAATACTTTCATTTATTCGAGTTATTGATTTGTGTGAATTTAGCTTCGGCAACTGATACTTCTTTCTCGATTTTGGAGTGTCTGTACTCAATAATACAGTAACATATATTTCCAGTAACTAACAGCAACACCAACCAGTAAAGCTTCAACCTAGTACATAGAAAAGGACCAAAAGCATATGTTATTACAGATCCTAGAGACTCCCACAATCGGAAATTACTGTAAGCCGCTTCTTCCTTCCCTGGAAACAGCATTCCGGCTAGAGCTGAAAAAAAAGTTCAAAATGTAATGTTCAATACCATCATTTTAAATGGAATAGGTATTCCTATCGTTTTTAGATTAATCGAATATTATGACTTTCAGTATTGCCAGTCACAGAGTAATTTCTCAAACAACTCAAAAACTTTTTGCTAGAAAGTTGTTTTATTTTCAGGGTGGAATATATAAATAGGTTGAAGTTTCTTTGATAAAAACAAGATGCAATTTTATGTACTATAGCTAGAAATTTTAGTCTTTTAATAATGTCAACAGCAATTTATTTTACATCAGTAGATACCTACTAGTTGACATAGAGACATCGCTCAAAAATCTATGAAAGACTTTGTATATTTGAAGTAAAAAAAATATATACTTTAATAACTGAGATTGAATTCTCGCACATCACTTGGTGAAACATCATAAAGAATAAAGTATAAACTTTAAAATAAAAACACTTGGCTTATGTTTCACAATATAAAAAATATTTAGATACTGTATTTAGCAGTAGCGAAAAGTCGACATGTTTCGAGTTATGAACTCATTATCAAGTCTTGATAATGAGTTCATAACTCGAAACATGTCGACTTTTTCCTACTGCTAAATACAGTATCTAAATATTTTTTATATTGTGAAACATAAGCCAAGTGTTTTTATTTTAAAGTTTATACTTTATTCTATATACTTTAATTATATTTCGTTATTATGTTGTTCCACACATAGATATTGTTGCACATGAATCAAATGAAGGATTCTCTTTCATGAAATACAATCGGTATAGCTTATATATATATATATATATATATATATATATATATATATATATATATATATATATATATATATATATATATATATATATATATATATATATATATATATATATATATATATATATATATATATATATATATATATATGAAAAACTTGGTTCTCGGAATGAACCGCGTGAAAGATTTGAAAAATCTAGACGTTTCGGCTCCTTTTGCGAAGCCATCTTCAGGAGATCCAAGTTTTTCAAATACTTCCGACCGCGGAAATATTTCTGAATATATATATATATATATATATATATATATATATATATATATATATATATATATATATATATATATATATATATATATATATATACACCTACGCTAACTATTAATGAAGAACAAAAATACTTCCCAGTAAATTATGTGCCGAATGCATCGAAAAATAACGTTGAAACAATTTGTACAAATGAAAGAAACTTGAAGTCATTCATGGTCAATAATAAAGAAAATTATAACATCGGAGAAAACATTGGTGTACCACTGGCTTCTCCGAACATTGTATAATATTCAATCATTTCCTGGATTTGAACAAAACCCCATTTTTGCATTCAGGTTACAAAGGAAAGCGCCTTGATAATCTTGAAATTCTCGTAATAAGTTCCGCCCATAATAGTAAATTACCCCTTGTAGACGAACATATTGATTTTCAGGCATCACCTTTGCTATTGTCTGTTTTATAAAATGAGATGTAATACACTTCTGTAGTCAGCCTTGATAATGAGTTCATAAATCGAAACATGTCGACTACCCTTTACTGCTAAATACAGTATCTAAATATTTTCAAATAGTGAAACTCAAGCCAAGTTTGTTTAAACTTCATTCTTAATGATGTTTCATCAAGTGATGTGCGAGAATTCAATCTCAGTTATATATATATATATATATATATATATATATATATATATATATATATATATATATATATAAAATGGTAAAATGAGTGCCTACGATGTAATATACACTAGGTATACAAAATAAACATTCATGGCTGCTAATTCAATGTTTATCTTGTATCAATAAATTTAATATCGATATTTTCAGACAATAGTGAATACAATTACCTACCAAGTTTTTTACAGAATATCAAAACCTCTGTGAAATACATCAAACTTCGAAACGAATAATAATGATCGTATAAATGCGATGTTGAACTCCTAATAGGTAATTACCTGAAAAAGCAATGTTTAATAGTCGGAATGACAAGCCTGCTCTTTCAGACATCATAAATTTTATATTCGCATGAAACTAATTTTTATTTATTATCTCCAGTTGTTATAATAGTTTTCATTTCCCGCTTATCAGAATTTTGATGTCAAATCGATTTGCAGGTCCTATTTGTATTGAGATCTCACTATGAAGCTGTCATGTAAAAGTTTGAATGAATATTATAATATAGAGAAATACATTAACAATCATCGAGGAATGCATTACCCACATTCATTTCGTGACTGTATCTGTCAGTATACGAGAGAGAATGTAGTCTTCAATGTACAGTGATAATTTTCCATACTGAAGTATAAAAGGAATTAAACTGTTAAACCAAACAAAGTGACAACTAGGTATCCACTGTGTACTTATTTCGCAATGTGTGATTGAACCACAAGTTTTAATACAGTTAATTGTATTGAATAAATAAATTATATGAATTATGCTTTCCTGCATTTGAAATGAATTGATCAATGATTATTCAGAATTTTATACTTGTGGAATAACAATCAGTCAAATAAAATATATTTGTTGGAAATATTTTTCATTTCCAGTTATCTACTGGTAATCAAAGTATTCAATATTCAAATTCAAAACGAGAATCACCAAATATTGTTCCGTGGGTATATATTAAACAAATCTATTCACTTATAGATGGCAGCCATAATTAGGTTGACGTATTAACATCATACACAATGCGAATAATTCTGAATAACCTGAACCTGAAAAATGAATTATTTCTTTGTGAAAGTAGTCGAGATAGGTGCATGGCACACAATACAAATGAATAGAACAAAAATTAATAATTTTTATTGGTGAATGAGGAGCCCTACATAATTGAAGAATTTAATTTAGGCAGCTGTTTTCATGAAACAGATTTATGCGCAATTCGTGCTACTCATTTTGGTTTACGTTTTTTTGTGTTGTAATTGAAATGATAAATATAAAATGTAGTGTAAAAGCAACGTTTCCTTTCGAAATAATAGAACAGCGTGTAAACTGATTTACATGAACTTTCATTCATCATAATAATTTACCACTAACTATTTGAAACCGTGCTTTATGGGAAGACTCGTAAGGGTTTTTTTCTAATAAGATTGCTCAACCCAATAACATCCTCAAATTCATACACAATCATGTAAAAACATTAGGTAAATCAATCTTATCGCAGCTGAGATCTTATCTAAATAGAAGATATGAACTTAATTTGGTCTTTTATATTTTATCGTACTCTAAGATGAAAAGTAATATTCCTCCTGAAATAAAAAATTCATCTTTTTTATTCCTCCCCTTTTAACCTGCTAACACCTTGAGATATATGTCCTCTCCCTAGGGCAATGGGGGAATTGAATTTTTTAATGGATACAAGTATGTAATATAAAGTTCTATGGATATTTTTCACCTGTTGGTAGCGTAGCCTAAGGGTCTGAATTATTGAGGCAGAATGGGAAATTGGTCTTTCCGAATCTGTCTCGTCTGGAATTTCATTTTATATTTACTGAGCAAACGAATGATACATGTATAGGATGGTTCATCCAGACCTTACATTTTATACATAAATCATTCAGTAGTCTGATGATGAAATTAGATGAATCTAATTTAGTTTGTCAATATCAAGAAGCAGCTACACCGCCAATCGAAAGACATTTGTTGATTATAGATGAAATGGGTATTATATATTGTTAGAATCAGAAAGTGAAATTATGAGCTCTACATAAAATTACATCAGTATTTCCAATGCTCTTATCCGAATTAGCAAATTAAAAGTTTGAGAATAATGTACAATAATGAGCTATCAAAAGCAATGTATTTAACATTTGAAATATATAGTTATCATATCAATATGTACGCTACTAACCAAAAGATCAGAAATCAGAAGATTAACAGGTAGATTTTTATACGTTGTCCCAATGAGTGTAGGTATGAGTATGTTTTCTACAATTTCACAGAATCATTGATACATGATATATAATTATTTTCTCAAATACAACTGTTTTGATCAAGTAGTCATCAAGAAATCTTGTTATTACAGAAATTCCGACAAATATGATATGTATGTATATATATATATATATATATATATATATATATATATATATATATATATATATATATATATATGTATATATTTATTTATTTATTTATTTATTATATACTGCAAGAATAAGGCACATATGTAGGTACTATAAATCACATTATGCAAGAAGAACAAAATAAAAAGAAAAAATCTTTATTAATCTTAACAAAAGAAAGTATTGCCGCAGCTAAAAGAAATCTGGCGCACAATGGTATTTGAAATACTGTGTGTGCGCGTCATAACCTATATGCGGTCAAGTTGGGGTCATGTTAACAAAAGAAAAGAATATATAAATCTACCTCATATGATAATGGTTCACACTCAAAACAACTAAATAAATAAGAAAAAGTATGCAATAGAAAACAAAAAATAAAAAACAATCCTCTCAAATCCCAAAACAAGATCAGTACCTCCATGACAATAACAGAGCTTAAGCATTAACAATCAAATCAAATATTCAATTTGAAAATTACTATCGATTATTTTTTTCGTATGATTTTCAACCAATCAGAGCGATCAATTCAGTTAAGTTACCTTGTATAATTTCGATAATACCTGATTATACATAGAGTAGCTCTACCAATCGAAAACTATAAGGAGCGTCAAATTTTGACGTTCATCAATAAATGTTCAAAAATGAGTCAATTCGGAGATTTTTGATTACTAGGTATACTCAGCAAATAATCGTATCAAATACAATGCGTACTTCAAAATAAATACGGTTATACATCTCAAACTTCCTGCATAATTACAAATCGTGCCAGTTTGACAGAATAATCCTCCCGCTTCGCGGTCGGATTATTTAAACTGTCGAACTGACACTCTTTGTAATTATGGAACAAGTTATCGATGTATAACCTGATTATTTTGAAGTACTTATAGTATTACTACTGATTATCCACTTTCTAACTTCCTTTTTAACTTTGTAATATGGTTTTATTCTAATATTTTGTGGCATACTGTTAAATATCTAGGGCCCAACACAGCAATTGTGGTTTCGGCATGTGGTATTATGGAAATTTACACGACAACATTATTTTTTGCTGCACTTTTTCTGTTGATCCCATGAGTGCTACTTTTTTTGTTATAAGATGTCTTTAACATGAATCTATTGATGGCATTAATATATAATTGATTTGGTGTAAAAAGATCACTTTCTCTGTAAACCAATTCAGTAGGGTATCCTTTATATTTGAAAAGTATTAATTTCATTATCCATTTTTGAGTAATTTGTAATTGAGATTAAGCTATTGATCCTGCACTACCCCATACCACTATTCCATAATTCATTATTGACTCTACAATTGCATAATATACCATTTTTAATGTTGAAGTGTTAAGATGTTTCTCAATTCAAAGAATTCAAAGATTAGTTTTCTGATTTTCACTGTTACATATTGTACATGTTCTTTCCATGTTAAATTTTCATCAACAAGAATTTCTAGATATTTTAAGTAAGACTTTCTTTCTATAAATTGATTATATTTACAATCATTCAGAAAATCACAATCATACCTGTGCAGTTTAATATCTTGAAAGTTGGGTAGAGTCCACTGTGACTGAGAAAAAACAAATTTTGTCTTATAGATATTTAGAGAAAGGAAACTATTATCAAGCCATTTTGTTATCTTAAACATTGCCATTTGTAGCGTCCCAATCATCACCCCCAATCAATACTGCTGTGTCATCAGCAAAGCAATACACGCCACCTTCATCGATCAAAGATAAAATACCATCAACATAGATATTGAAGAAGATTGGGAAAAGCACTGTACCCTGCAGCACACCACAATTTACTTCTAGTTTATCACAAACGCCATCAAGTATCTTAACTGACTGTGTTCTACCTGTTAGAGAAGATCCAATCAAATCTTTTGGGATACTTTTAATGCCAATATGTTCTAACCGTCCAAACAAGATTGGGTGAGCCACAGTGTCGAATGCCTTCTGCAAATCCAAAAATATTCCAATTATTTTTTTCCCTTGATCTAGGCTCTCTAAAACCCTTTCAGTGACCCTACATATCGCCTCTTCAGTACTGGAGCCCTCCCTAAATCCGAAATGTCTTTCATTTAACATACTGTTTTTTTCTAAATAAAGCAAAAGTTTATACTTGAAACATTTTTCTATTATTTTACTTATTGTGCTGGTTAATGTAATGGGTATAGTTATTTGTCAGATTTCTGTCACCTTGTTTGTAGAGTGGTATAATTAGAGAGATTTTTAATATTTCAGGGAAAACTCCAGTAACAAAATACAACATTCACAATATGACGTAGTGCTTTAATCAAATAATTACTAAACTGTTTTATAACACTCGAGCATATCTTGTTATCACTACTTTTTACACCGTTTTTTAAGCTATGAATTTGTTTTAATAGATTTTCATCTGAGGTAGGAGTTGAAAAAAATGAATCTCAGACTCTTTCACCCTTGCATTGACTATCATATGACTTAATCCTTTCCGCTATCTTTTTTCCAACATTATTAAAATATTCATTGATTGTATTAGTTATAGTTTTTGAATCAGTTGCCTCAACTTTATTAGTATCCAATATTCCCTTAATTTCAGTATTAAATGTCTGATCACTTGTTGCCTCTTTTATCACTTTCCAAATTTTTTTTTGGATCTTTTGCACTTTTTTCAGCGAGTGATTTACGATATGAGTAGGTATTTTGTGTTTTCAATAAGTTTGGACAGATTTTTTCTTTATTTATTATATTCTTCATAAATGGATAATTTTTGACTATTTAATGT
This sequence comes from Cynegetis impunctata, assembly GCA_030704885.1. Taxonomy (NCBI): domain Eukaryota; kingdom Metazoa; phylum Arthropoda; class Insecta; order Coleoptera; family Coccinellidae; genus Cynegetis; species Cynegetis impunctata. Next base: position 149,754 of record JARQZK010005140.1, on the reverse strand, counting down.
ACACTCTTTTTTCATTCGATCCCTAATACTTATTATTGATTTTATAAGGCCACAAGTGATCCAAGGCTTTAATTTTTTATTCTTACTTTTGATAATCTTGGTGTGGGTGGACTTTGCAATCATACTTTTAATTCTATCAACAAAAATACCCGTACATAAATCAGCATCCCAACTCTGCAGAACATCATCCCATCCTGCATTTTCCATAAGATTAGAAAGTTTTTTATAAATGGTTTTCTGATAACTATTTTTATTATCATTCTTAGTGTTACTCTTGATATCAAGCTGCACATTAAGCAGGATGGGGTCATGATCCGTGAGTGCATGCCGTAGAATAAACGAATTTATTTTATCAAACAAATGGTCTTTGCACCTAACAAAATAATGGTCTAAACATGAGCCTGATTCTTCAGTTCCCCTTGTTGCCTTGTTAACCATACTTGTAAATCCATATCTCCGAAGCATCGTTAAGTAGTTGTTAGTAGTATTGATCTCAGTAGTTAATAAATCAATGTTCATGTCACCAACTAGTACATATGCTCGCTTTTGATCAATTGCTGTTTCTTGTAATACAGAGCTTAAGTTATCTATAAACTCCTCTTTTGTTGTTGAAAAACACCTGTTTGTTGCCAAGACATCAAACAACATATTATTTTTCTTCACTGTTGTTCTTATTATGCTAAGACTACCTTTCACTATAATTTTATGATCTAAATAAAAGTCTTTCTTCATGTACAATACACAGCCATCACATTTGTTAAGAACACTATTGTTAAAAACCATATTATTCCCAAGTATATTCAAGTCATTATTTATGGATTGTCAAAACACCTTACACTCATCAAAGTTACGGTAAATACTTCTGATGTTTATGTGTATTATATTAACATATTTTATATTATCATAAAAATGTTTTACATTTTCCATACTATCACATTATCTAATATACTATTTAGATCCTCGAAAACAACAAAACACTATTCTTAGAGTCTGGTCACTTGTTTTCACTTTTTTTTCATGAATTCATGCGAGGTCATCTTCGTTTTTCACTAGGTGTGGGGCTTCAGTCTAATTTTTCTTGAGAAATATTTTTCCCTGACGACAGAATACTGTCTTATAATTTCTTGATTTTTTACCTCTATTGCCTTTTTAAGTAGTGATCTTCTATGAGTTGTTAAATCTTCGTTTAAGTGTATCTTCCTGTTATTACCTTTCAAGCCACATTTTCTCACAGTAGTACCTTTTTGTATTCTTATCGCATCAAGTAGTGTCTTTCTTGTTTCATTCTTGGAGAATTATAGGACCATCTTCCCTTTTGCTTATACGGAAGCATGATGATATTGCTCGTTGATTTATCATCCTGTTTCGGTATGCCTACCACTATAATGTTATTCATTTTTCCCTCTGCTCTCTTTCATCATTTTTGGCTTCCAATTTTCGTATTCTCTTTTACAGATCTTCATTTTACCCTCGTAGTTGTTTTACCTCCATCAACAGTTCCCTAAACATACCTGATTGTTCGTCGAACACATCTGACATGTGTTCCATTTTTCTAAGGAGTAATCTCTCTTTCTAATGATTGCACAATGATTTTAATTCGACTTTCCCCCATTTCGTCTTTTTCAGAGCATGTATTTGAGTTAACCCCACTTTTCTCGTTGTTTTCGAAACAATTAAAGATATCGTCTTTATTTGCGACTTTCGCTTGAAACGCATAACTTTTGCGGTAACTTCTCACAATCAAGCGAAGAAACAACCTTTTTCTTGCAATGCTTACAACATTTTAGCTTATTTCCGGAGAGAGCGTGTTTAGATGACGACATAACTCGAATATATATCCTTTTTATATGTATATATATATATATATATATATATATATATATATATATATATATATATATATATATATATATATATATAAATATATATATATATATATATATATATATATATATATAAATATATATACCTATATACAGGATATATGTTCGAGTTATGTCGTCATCTAAACACGCTCTCTCCGGAAATAAGCTAAAATGTTGTAAGCATTGCAAGAAAAAGGTTGTATATATATATATATATATATATATATACATATATATATATATATATACATAAATATATATATATATATATATATATATATATATACATATATATATATATATATATATATATATATATATATATATATATATATATATATATATATATATATATATATATATATATATACATAAATATATATATATATATATATATATATATATATATATATACATATATATATCAGGAGGATCTGTTTAATGCACAAAACTGCAGTTTTTGACAAGTAACTCAACTTCATGCAAATTTCGGATTCACCGGACATGACATGAACTTTCTATTTTCAAATAGGACACCTGGTATATTTTCAGTTTTTTTGTCTCCATTCAACATTAAGAATACAACCATGTATCATTTGTTACTTTTTGTAACCGTACTTTCATTTGCTTTCAGAAAAAAATTTTATTCTAGAGGGCTATAAATAACTAATTTCAGTTCTTACAACCTAATACTTGCGGTATCAAATTAATCATAATAAAATTCTCTTTTTATCTAATCATCTTGCCATTTGGAAAAAAATAGTAATACAAATTTTAAAATTAAACGTCACATAGATGAAACATTTTGATCGAAAACAGTGAAGCTGTATTTTTACAAATATCTTAGGACTGCAGTTAGTTATTTGAACGTATCCATAGAGCTCTAGAATGAAAATTTATTTCGAAAAACAAATAGAAAAACGGTTATAAACAGTAACAAATGATACATTGTTGTATTCTAAATGTCATATGGAGACTGAAAATATACCAGGTATCCCATTGAAAAATCGAAAGATATATATATATATATATATATATATATATATATATATATATATATATATATATATATATATAAATATATAAATATATATATATAAATATATATATATATATATATATATATATATATATATATATATATATATATATATATATATATATAAATATATATATATCAAATCAAAATCAAATCAAATCAAATATTTATTGGTACAAGGCATAAGATACAATGCGTATACAAGTCACATACGAAAAGTAATAGGTTTCAGAGATAAAAAAAACTTACTAGCTATTATAATTAAAATATTGGTAAAACTTTCTATATCCTATATATATATATATATATATATATATATATATATATATATATATATATATATATATATATATATATATATATATATATATATATATATATATATATATATATATATATATATATATATATATATATATATATATATATATATATATATATATATATATATATATATATATATATATATATATATATTATTTTTTACGTAAGCGATTTATAGGTACATATATTCTTACTTGAACTTTTTCATTGATTTAGAGAAATTTGCATAAACTGAACTCTCAAGTTTTCACACACCTTGTACATTTTGTACTGAAAATATACCAGGTATCCCATTAAAAAATCGAAAGATTAGGTCATTTATATATATATATATATATATATATATATATATATATATATATATATATATATATATATGTATATATATATATATATATATATATATATATATATATACATATATATATATATATATATATATATATATATATATATATATATATATATATATATTATTTTTTACGTAAGCGATTTATAGGTACAAGTAGAATACATTCACCGGAAGTCGTAAATCATGACAAGTCTATTGTTATACATGACAGGTGGGCGGCACCCAAAGCCATTAAAAATGATTGATGATGACAGCTCAAGGTCATAAATCATGGCCGGTCTATTGTTCCTATTGTTTGGGGTGCAGGTGTGCAGCCAGGTGTTTCTTTTGTTAGGGCCGGTCTATTGTTCCTATTGTTCGAGCCGGTCTATTGTTCCTATTGTGCGGTGCAGTCTTTTGTTAGACCAGGTGTTCGGGACCGTATTAACTAATGATTGATGGTCGTGAGAATTTACAAATTTAGACCAAAATTCGTAAGAAATCCACCCCTGACATTCAACGAGAGCAGGTATTTCTAAGAAAACACACACACACACAAACGGTGGAATAATACCACAAAACTTGGAGGGGGTAAGGGCTTAAAAACAGCTCACTGCAAACAAATAGACAGTTATTCTTCAATATCTAGCAGCAGTTAAATATCATGTACAGTAAAAACGAGACTGTTCGATCGCAAAGATGGCTGTCGAAATCGGAGAAATCAAGGAAAGCAGTGCAAGAAACGAGAACTCAGAAGAAATACACCACCGGCTACCACTACACGCCGCAAACGTCATCAATAGATGGTAATTACAGTTCAACAAACATAGTTCCTTATCCTGAAGATGTGTACCACAACACCGTAAATCGTAGGATGGAGCGTGAGATGCATCGGCTCGTGAGTGAAGACATATACAATTTGAATCTCTCAGGCAGTAAATATGTAAGCATTGGTCTGGATCCTTTCAATGATTTTCAATGTTTACTTAGAATATGTCGACATGGTTATCTTGATTTCATTTCATTCACGAAAAAAGAAGTAGATGAACTTACTGTTAAAATGCCTGGGATACTGAAGGAGCTGGCGAAAACCAAAGAAATTGAAGTATATCTGGATACAATTGGATTATATTCACTGTATTCTACATGTAACAACGTGTTGATATTCAAGGAAAGTAACTTCCCAAAACTTTTTCTGGCTGTTGATTCTTTAAAAACTCTTGCAGCAGGTATGAATCTCTTTGTACGGAAGATGGATGAAAAAATTGAAAGTGACGATGCTATTACCCGGTATTGCACAATTGATTATTTCGCAGATTTCATTCTCACTGAAATGCGTAAGCAACATTTACGTATAATCGATATACAAACTTGTGCTGAATTCATAAAAATGAGTTACAATGACTCACCTCATATGTATGAATTGCTTGTGAAATATTATTACAATATTGAGAATATTGTATTGGATAGTGTAAGCTGGTAGTTATATTATTGTATATAAATATGATTAAATGTATGATATTATATAAAAATAAACTTAATCAGAAAATTTATTTATCTAATTACAAACCTTTTTATTTGAAACACTAAATTATTTAAAAAAATGTAATTTGTACATTCGTTTACAAGCATTATAACAGGTCTCTCATACTAGAGGAAAAAAGAGTACACATATAAATTTTTAAAAAACCTAAATCCCATGTGTGATAAATCAGTTGTAAATATCGTATATTATTACGATGAATGACGGACAGCTTTTTGAATAAGAAAACTTTTCATATAAAATATAGACAAAACCTCCTAGTGTTTAAAAATTATGATACTAATACGATCAGTATAATATAAAATAAATTGATAGGAAGTTAAGTATTATGTATTTAATTCAACTTAGATTATAAATTATAACCCATACTTTGTATGAAGTAGTAATAAAGTTAAATAATTAATTCATTCTATTAATTCATTCTATTATTCTACATTGAAAATTTAATAATTTTATAATTGTATACATACTTTTAAACAATCACATACCTTGCCAGGCCAAAAAAAGCCCACACATATCTATACTAAACGGATAAAATTGAATATATGATTCATGCATTCATTGTATAAATGATTTATCCATGCGTTCAATTTGGTGAACATCGAAATTAAATAACTTATGCAATTTTTATAAGATTTATGAAATTTTTTCATGAATAACATCTGGAATATTTAATTTTTTTTTGTAAAAACACGTTCGTACAATACGTTTTGAATAGGATTTGCATATCCTACCTCTCTTGTGGATGTCTACGTAGCCAAATTTCAAGTTAATCGGGTGCATAATATATATATATATATATATATATATATATATATATATATATATATATATATATATATATATATATATATATATATATATATATGTTAACGGTATCCCTATACACTTCCTTTACGCTCCCCCCATCATTGATGTAAATATCGTATATTATTACGATGAACGATGGCCAGCTTTTTGAATAAGAAACTTTTCATATAAAATATAGACAAAATCTCCTAGTGTTTAAAAATTATGATGCTAATACGATACTTTAGAATGTTTCACTGTAGAAATAGAAAGAAATAATAATAACACTGTCTTGAAATTGCATATTGGTTTGAAATATGGGATAAGAGATTGCTTTTCAAATATAAATAATAGTATTCGACTTTGAAACTATGCAAATGATCAGTTGTAAATATCGTATATTATTACGATGAATGACGGACAGCTTTTTGAATAAGAAAAACTTTTCATATGAAATATAGACTAAACCTCATAGTGTTTAAAAATTATGTTACTAATACGATCAATATTATATAAATAAATTGATAGGAAGTTAAGTATTATGTATTTAATTCAACATAGATTATAAATTATAACCCATACTTTGTATGAAGCAGTAATAAAGTTAAATTATTAATTCATTCTATTATTCTACATTGAAAATTTAATAATTTTATAATTGTATGCATACTTTTAAACAATCACATACCTTGCCGTGCCAAAAAAGCCCACACACATCTATACTAAACGGATAAAATTGTTATTGAATATATGATTCATGCATTCATTGTATAAATGATTTATCCATGCGTTCAATTTGGTGAACATCGAAATTAAATAACTTATGCAATTTTTATAAGATTTATGAAATTTTTTCATGAATATCATCTGGAATATTTAATTTTTTTGTAAAAACACGTTCGTACAATACGTTTTGAATAGGAATTGCATATCCTACCTCTCTTGTGGGCGTCTACGTAACCAAATTTCAAGTTAATCGGGTGTATAATATATATATATATATATATATATATATATATATATATATATATATATATATATATATATATATATATATATATATATATATATATATATATATGTTAACGGTATCCCTATACAACCCCTTTACGCTCCCCATCATTGATGTGAATATCGTATATTATTACGATGAACGACGGACAGCTTTTTGAATAAGAAAAACTTTTCAAATAAAATATAGACAAAATCTCCTAGTGTTTAAAAATTATGATGCTTATACGATACTTTAGAATGTTTCACTGTAGAAATAGAAAGAAATAATAATAACACTCTCTTGAAATTGCATATTGGTTTGAAATATGGAATAAGAGATTGCTTTTCAAATATAAATAACAGTATTCGACTTTAGAACTATGCAAATGAAAAACGCTATATAAAATATCGAACGAACATAAATGTTAAACTTTTTCATATAGGTAAGAAACCCACATTACTTTACTTTCCACGACCCCCACCATTCCTCTATGCTTACCTGTTATTGTGCAATCTCCGAAAATTACCGAAGAAACCCGAACTTCTGTACACGATTGTTGTGAATAAAAGCGTCTTAAATATTAGAAATAAAGATATCCGGTAATTATAAACATATAATAGTACCTAGTCCTCCAAAATGAAATTGATGTATTTCATATTGCTTTATATTGGCCAAACTCATAAACTTATCAATCAAAACTGTTATTCAATCAAATCTTTTTAGATGTAATTACGAACAAAAATCTGAAATTTCATAAAACCTATTAGGTAATTATATGAATATAAATAATTAATTGAATTTATGATTCCTGGTTACCTTTTACTAATGATTTGTATATTCAATTTGGTGAGATTGAATAATTTATTGAACTTTTGTAATATAAGATTCACAAATTTTTTTTATGGAAGAACAAAATAATTTAAGTAACTATTTTCCTATAAAATGCATGAAATTCATCAGATCCATCAGATTTTATTTCTTTGATTGGGCAGAATGCGAAATTTTTTATTATAGTTCGCATATTTTCTTTTTTAGACAAAACCTCCTAGTGTTTAAAAATTATGATACTAATACGATCAACATTATATAAATAAATTGATAGGAAGTTAAGTATTATGTATTTAATTCAACTTAGATTATAAATTATAACCCATACTTTGTATGAAGTAGTAATAAAGTTAAATTATTAATTCATTCTATTATTCTACATTGAAAATTTAATAATTTTATAATTGTATGCATACTTATAAACAATCACATACCTTGTCATGTCAAAAAAAATCCCACACACATCTATACTAAACGGATAAAATTGTTATTGAATATATGAGTCCTACATTCATAGTATGAATGATTTGTCCATGCATTCAATTTGGTGAACATCGAAATTAAATAACTTATGCAATTTTTATAAGATTCATGAAGAACAAAATAACTTAGGGAACTTTATTACAGAAAATTTATTTATCTAATTACAAACCTTTTTATTTGAAACACTAATTTATTTTAAAAAATGTCAAATATTAGGAGTAAATAAAACGTAGACGATAAATGTATACGATTGATGAATATCTTAAAATCATAACATTACTAGAAATACTGTTTTAGAAAATATAAACATGTATTCGATTAGGAAAGAATAAAATATAGAGGATAAACATATCCAACGATAAGTATATTTTTATGAAATAAAAGAATTCTTTTTGAATATAAATAATTTTATTTGAATTTAGAACTCTACATATGAAAAACGCTGTATAAAATGATGCTCAATGTTTTTTCTGAGAAATTGTTCAATTACTTACGCAATTATTAAATCTGGTAAAACATATGAATTACATAACTTGCTTGTGAAACATAAAACTACTTTTGAAAGATATGAAACCTTCTTACCAAATTTGGCAGAAAGTTCATAAAATATATTTCACAACTTGAAAAGTTGGGTAGGCTACCGAAATTTTCAGGAAGCAGACGTCTTTTATTAAATTGTACCGAATAAATTTTAGATTCTGGTTGCTACACTATATGATAATTTTGATAACGTGCTATTTTTTCTAGGGATCTGAAAATCGTTCACAAAACTCTTGAATTTTTAGGAAGTTTTTCCCGTTGATCGCAAAAACTGTTGAAAAAGATTTTCCGAAATATCATTACATACCTTTGAAAGTACTATTCCATATATTTAGTTTTGATCATTAATTACTACAATTAGATGACCATCAGCTATTTTCTAGTTTTAATTTCAAAAATTGAATTTACGTATTCTGCAAATAACCCGTCCTTTTGTTTCTTGAAAAATCAAAAATTGATATGATTGAAACTTTTTTCGTATACATGAAACGGTTCGAATGCTTAAATAGACTTTATGGAACTTTTTTTCATATAAGATTCACAAAAATTTTTATGGAAAAACAAAAATAACTTTGCATGCAATAAGATGCCTGAAATTTTTTTCATCAGATTTTATTTCTTACGGCTTGCTCAGGGAACGCATTCATAAGTGAAAAAATTTTGAATTTGTATTATTTTATCATTGACAGTTTACACGCGATCTAAGTTATATTTGATAAACTCACTAGAACGTATGCTAATCTGTGAAAAATGTTAGTATGTTTCTTTGCTCTTATTAGTGGTTTCTGATGATGCCGTCCTCGTTGAATACGCTGATTGTTCACCTGTTGTGCTTCCAAGTTGGTTGAAGTGAAGTGGAGGGAGTCTCTATGAACCAACCTTAACACTTTCGACTAGATATGCACGTTTCTGGTCGATCACAACAATAAAGCACTTGCACGTTATCGATTAATGTTCACTGATCCGATTATTCGGATTTATTGATCAATATCCGTATCGATTGACCAAATGTTGAGCGTTATAGAGTTGTGGCCTGTATATGTACGTTTTTTATAGATAAACACCATGGTGTATTTAGATATATATTTTATGTTAAAATTGAGATGATATATACACAAGGGTGACTAAGAATTGACGTCTTGTTACTGTCTCTTAGCGTCTCTTGTTCGTATTTTCGCTACCTGATCCTACCATCGCACACCCTAAAAGCCAGGGCAGGGATAACAATTTTTTGCGTTCTAACTTATTTCTTCGTTCAAAAATATTTTTAATCATTGCAACAGGTTTTTGTACTGATATGCGACACTTTTTTGCAAAAGATATCTGAGCGATGCAAAAAAAATTAACATATGCATAGTTTAACTGTTGCGATGATTAAAAATATTTTTGAACGAAGAAATAAGTTAGAACGCAAAAAATTGTTATCCCTGCCCTGGCTTTTAGGGTGTGCGATGGTAGGATCAGGTAGCGAAAATACGAACAAGAGACGCTAAGAGACAGTAACAAGACGTCAATTCTTAGTCACCCTTGTGTATATATCATCTCAATTTTAACATAAAATATATATCTAAATACACCATGGTGTTTATCTATAAAAAACGTACATATACAGGCCACAACTCTATAACGCTCAACATTTGGTCAATCGATACGGATATTGATCAATAAATCCGAATAATCGGATCAGTGAACATTAATCGATAACGTGCAAGTGCTTTATTGTTGTGATCGACCAGAAACGTGCATATCTAGTCGAAAGTGGTAAGGTTGGTTCATAGAGACTCCCTCCACTTCACTTCAACCAACTTGGAAGCACAACAGGTGAACAATCAGCGTATTCAACGAGGACGGCATCATCAGAAACCACTAATAAGAGCAAAGAAACATACTAACATTTTTCACAGATTAGCATACGTTCTAGTGAGTTTATCAAATATAACTTAGATCGCGTGTAAACTGTCAATGATAAAATAATACAAATTCAAAATTTTTTCACTTATGAATGCGTTCCCTGAGCAAGCCGTAAGAAATAAAATCTGATGAAAAAAATTTCAGGCATCTTATTGCATGCAAAGTTATTTTTGTTTTTCCATAAAAATTTTTGTGAATCTTATATGAAAAAAAGTTCCATAAAGTCTATTTAAGCATTCGAACCGTTTCATGTATACGAAAAAAGTTTCAATCATATCAATTTTTGATTTTTCAAGAAACAAAAGGACGGGTTATTTGCAGAATACGTAAATTCAATTTTTGAAATTAAAACTAGAAAATAGCTGATGGTCATCTAATTGTAGTAATTAATGATCAAAACTAAATATATGGAATAGTACTTTCAAAGGTATGTAATGATATTTCGGAAAATCTTTTTCAACAGTTTTTGCGATCAACGGGAAAAACTTCCTAAAAATTCAAGAGTTTTGTGAACGATTTTCAGATCCCTAGAAAAAATAGCACGTTATCAAAATTATCATATAGTGTAGCAACCAGAATCTAAAATTTATTCGGTACAATTTAATAAAAGACGTCTGCTTCCTGAAAATTTCGGTAGCCTACCCAACTTTTCAAGTTGTGAAATATATTTTATGAACTTTCTGCCAAATTTGGTAATAAAGTTTCATATCTTTCAAAAGTAGTTTTATGTTTCACAAGCAAGTTATGTAATTCATATGTTTTACCAGATTTAATAATTGCGTAAGTAATTGAACAATTTCTCAGAAAAAACATTGAGCATCATTTTATACAGCGTTTTTCATATGTAGAGTTCTAAATTCAAATAAAATTATTTATATTCAAAAAGAATTCTTTTATTTCATAAAAATATACTTATCGTTGGATATGTTTATCCTCTATATTTTATTCTTTCCTAATCGAATACATGTTTATATTTTCTAAAACAGTATTTCTAGTAATGTTATGATTTTAAGATATTCATCAATCGTATACATTTATCGTCTACGTTTTATTTACTCCTAATATTTGACATTTTTTAAAATAAATTAGTGTTTCAAATAAAAAGGTTTGTAATTAGATAAATAAATTTTCTGTAATAAAGTTCCCTAAGTTATTTTGTTCTTCATGAATCTTATAAAAATTGCATAAGTTATTTAATTTCGATGTTCACCAAATTGAATGCATGGACAAATCATTCATACTATGAATGTAGGACTCATATATTCAATAACAATTTTATCCGTTTAGTATAGATGTGTGTGGGATTTTTTTTGACATGACAAGGTATGTGATTGTTTATAAGTATGCATACAATTATAAAATTATTAAATTTTCAATGTAGAATAATAGAATGAATTAATAATTTAACTTTATTACTACTTCATACAAAGTATGGGTTATAATTTATAATCTAAGTTGAATTAAATACATAATACTTAACTTCCTATCAATTTATTTATATAATGTTGATCGTATTAGTATCATAATTTTTAAACACTAGGAGGTTTTGTCTAAAAAAGAAAATATGCGAACTATAATAAAAAATTTCGCATTCTGCCCAATCAAAGAAATAAAATCTGATGGATCTGATGAATTTCATGCATTTTATAGGAAAATAGTTACTTAAATTATTTTGTTCTTCCATAAAAAAAATTTGTGAATCTTATATTACAAAAGTTCAATAAATTATTCAATCTCACCAAATTGAATATACAAATCATTAGTAAAAGGTAACCAGGAATCATAAATTCAATTAATTATTTATATTCATATAATTACCTAATAGGTTTTATGAAATTTCAGATTTTTGTTCGTAATTACATCTAAAAAGATTTGATTGAATAACAGTTTTGATTGATAAGTTTATGAGTTTGGCCAATATAAAGCAATATGAAATACATCAATTTCATTTTGGAGGACTAGGTACTATTATATGTTTATAATTACCGGATATCTTTATTTCTAATATTTAAGACGCTTTTATTCACAACAATCGTGTACAGAAGTTCGGGTTTCTTCGGTAATTTTCGGAGATTGCACAATAACAGGTAAGCATAGAGGAATGGTGGGGGTCGTGGAAAGTAAAGTAATGTGGGTTTCTTACCTATATGAAAAAGTTTAACATTTATGTTCGTTCGATATTTTATATAGCGTTTTTCATTTGCATAGTTCTAAAGTCGAATACTGTTATTTATATTTGAAAAGCAATCTCTTATTCCATATTTCAAACCAATATGCAATTTCAAGAGAGTGTTATTATTATTTCTTTCTATTTCTACAGTGAAACATTCTAAAGTATCGTATAAGCATCATAATTTTTAAACACTAGGAGATTTTGTCTATATTTTATTTGAAAAGTTTTTCTTATTCAAAAAGCTGTCCGTCGTTCATCGTAATAATATACGATATTCACATCAATGATGGGGAGCGTAAAGGGGTTGTATAGGGATACCGTTAACATATATATATATATATATATATATATATATATATATATATATATATATATATATATATATATATATATATATATATATATATATATATTATACACCCGATTAACTTGAAATTTGGTTACGTAGACGCCCACAAGAGAGGTAGGATATGCAATTCCTATTCAAAACGTATTGTACGAACGTGTTTTTACAAAAAAATTAAATATTCCAGATGATATTCATGAAAAAATTTCATAAATCTTATAAAAATTGCATAAGTTATTTAATTTCGATGTTCACCAAATTGAACGCATGGATAAATCATTTATACAATGAATGCATGAATCATATATTCAATAACAATTTTATCCGTTTAGTATAGATGTGTGTGGGCTTTTTTGGCACGGCAAGGTATGTGATTGTTTAAAAGTATGCATACAATTATAAAATTATTAAATTTTCAATGTAGAATAATAGAATGAATTAATAATTTAACTTTATTACTGCTTCATACAAAGTATGGGTTATAATTTATAATCTATGTTGAATTAAATACATAATACTTAACTTCCTATCAATTTATTTATATAATATTGATCGTATTAGTAACATAATTTTTAAACACTAGGAGGTTTAGTCTATATTTCATATGAAAAGTTTTTCTTATTCAAAAAGCTGTCCGTCATTCATCGTAATAATATACGATATTTACAACTGATCATTTGCATAGTTTCAAAGTCGAATACTATTATTTATATTTGAAAAGCAATCTCTTATCCCATATTTCAAACCAATATGCAATTTCAAGACAGTGTTATTATTATTTCTTTCTATTTCTACAGTGAAACATTCTAAAGTATCGTATTAGCATCATAATTTTTAAACACTAGGAGATTTTGTCTATATTTTATATGAAAAGTTTCTTATTCAAAAAGCTGGCCATCGTTCATCGTAATAATATACGATATTTACATCAATGATGGGGGGAGCGTAAAGGAAGTGTATAGGGATACCGTTAACATATATATATATATATATATATATATATATATATATATATATATATATATATATATATATATATATATATATATATATTATGCACCCGATTAACTTGAAATTTGGCTACGTAGACACCCACAAGAGAGGTAGGATATGCAAATCCTATTCAAAACGTATTGTACGAACGTGTTTTTACAAAAAAAAATTAAATATTCCAGATGTTATTCATGAAAAAATTTCATAAATCTTATAAAAATTGCATAAGTTATTTAATTTCGATGTTCACCAAATTGAACGCATGGATAAATCATTTATACAATGAATGCATGAATCATATATTCAATTTTATCCGTTTAGTATAGATATGTGTGGGCTTTTTTTGGCCTGGCAAGGTATGTGATTGTTTAAAAGTATGTATACAATTATAAAATTATTAAATTTTCAATGTAGAATAATAGAATGAATTAATAGAATGAATTAATTATTTAACTTTATTACTACTTCATACAAAGTATGGGTTATAATTTATAATCTAAGTTGAATTAAATACATAATACTTAACTTCCTATCAATTTATTTTATATTATACTGATCGTATTAGTATCATAATTTTTAAACACTAGGAGGTTTTGTCTATATTTTATATGAAAAGTTTTCTTATTCAAAAAGCTGTCCGTCATTCATCGTAATAATATACGATATTTACAACTGATTTATCACACATGGGATTTAGGTTTTTTAAAAATTTATATGTGTACTCTTTTTTCCTCTAGTATGAGAGACCTGTTATAATGCTTGTAAACGAATGTACAAATTACATTTTTTTAAATAATTTAGTGTTTCAAATAAAAAGGTTTGTAATTAGATAAATAAATTTTCTGATTAAGTTTATTTTTATATAATATCATACATTTAATCATATTTATATACAATAATATAACTACCAGCTTACACTATCCAATACAATATTCTCAATATTGTAATAATATTTCACAAGCAATTCATACATATGAGGTGAGTCATTGTAACTCATTTTTATGAATTCAGCACAAGTTTGTATATCGATTACACGTAAATGTTGCTTACGCATTTCAGTGAGAATGAAATCTGCGAAATAATCAATTGTGCAATACCGGGTAATAGCATCGTCACTTTCAATTTTTTCATCCATCTTCCGTACAAAGAGATTCATACCTGCTGCAAGAGTTTTTAAAGAATCAACAGCCAGAAAAAGTTTTGGGAAGTTACTTTCCTTGAATATCAACACGTTGTTACATGTAGAATACAGTGAATATAATCCAATTGTATCCAGATATACTTCAATTTCTTTGGTTTTCGCCAGCTCCTTCAGTATCCCAGGCATTTTAACAGTAAGTTCATCTACTTCTTTTTTCGTGAATGAAATGAAATCAAGATAACCATGTCGACATATTCTAAGTAAACATTGAAAATCATTGAAAGGATCCAGACCAATGCTTACATATTTACTGCCTGAGAGATTCAAATTGTATATGTCTTCACTCACGAGCCGATGCATCTCACGCTCCATCCTACGATTTACGGTGTTGTGGTACACATCTTCAGGATAAGGAACTATGTTTGTTGAACTGTAATTACCATCTATTGATGACGTTTGCGGCGTGTAGTGGTAGCCGGTGGTGTATTTCTTCTGAGTTCTCGTTTCTTGCACTGCTTTCCTTGATTTCTCCGATTTCGACAGCCATCTTTGCGATCGAACAGTCTCGTTTTTACTGTACATGGTATTTAACTGCTGCTAGATATTGAAGAATAACTGTCTATTTGTTTGCAGTGAGCTGTTTTTAAGCCCTTACCCCCTCCAAGTTTTGTGGTATTATTCCACCGTTTGTGTGTGTGTGTGTTTTCTTAGAAATACCTGCTCTCGTTGAATAACTAATGTCAGGGTCGGGTTTCTTACGAATTTTGGTCTAAATTTGTAAATATTCAACTCCATCAATCATTAGTTAATACGGTCCTGTCTCGAACACCTGCCCTAACAAAAGAAACAATAGGAACAATAGACCGGCCACCCGCTTTTGTGAAGAGATATTTACGTCAACCTTTTGTGTGTTTTCTTAGAAATATTATCCACGTCGAATGTCAGGGGTGGATTTCTTACGAATTTTGGTCTAAATTTGTAAATTCTCACGACCATCAATCATTAGTTAATACGGTCCCGAACACCTGGTCTAACAAAAGACTGCACCGCACAATAGGAACAATAGACCGGCTCGAACAATAGGAACAATAGACCGGCCCTAACAAAAGAAACACCTGGCTGCACACCTGCACCCCAAACAATAGGAACAATAGACCGGCCATGATTTATGACCTTGAGCTGTCATCATCAATCATTTTTAATGGCTTTGGGTGCCGCCCACCTGTCATGTATAACAATAGACTTGTCATGATTTACGACTTCCGGTGAATGTATTCTACTGGTACATATATTCTTACTTGAAATTTTTCATTGATTTAGAGAAATTTGCATTAACTGAACTCTCAAGTTTCCACACACCTTGTACATTTTTTTGTCCATTGATACAATGGACTTGTATTAGTGAACTAACAAACGTATTCGCAGAAACGTTACCAAAGATAGGAACTAAACGTAATATATAATTAGTTGATGGAATCCGTCGTTACTGCGTGATAATTTAACATAATGAACAAAACTAAATTTGAATTTACTACGTTTATTATCACAAAATATTTTGAAAAATATATAACACTGCGATTGCAATTTCGGGCAGATTGAGTTAAGAACAGTTCTTAACTCAATCTGCCCGATGATGTTCTAGTGACCAAAATTGCAATCGCAGTGTTATATATTTTTCAAAATATTTTGTGATAATAAACGTAGTAAATTCAAATTTAGTATTGTTCATCATAATATATAATTTGTCTTATATAAGAAATTCATGCCAGTTGTTGTGAAATTGTTTGATCTATCTACAACGAGTGTGGAAAATTGAGAATTCACTAGATATGAATGCCTCTAAATCAAAAGAAAACTTCAGGTAAAATCATTAGCCTCGAATTTCTAAACATTGGGACGAATTTTGAAAGAGAGACAGAGAAAAGAGAATCTACTTTGAATTTAAGTTAAAATAGGTTTAATTTTCTTATTTTGAAATTACTATAAGCCATGCAGATCGGTACTTTAATACAGAGTCAAGCTACATGGCATTGAATACTGTGGCTAAAATGGTGACTTTCAGAAAGTTCAACTTTTGAAATATAAGAGTTTCTATTATAGTTATATTTAGAAATTATTTTTATATTATAGTGTCCCAAACGTCCAAATCTAACCGAACTTGTATTTTTGTAAATGACACCTCCTTTTCATATTGCCCTATCCAAAAAAATTGTGTTATTTACAGTTCCTAAAATTTCCAATTTTGCCAAAATATTACCCAATTTTCAAGTTCGAAATAGTTGAAAAGTATGTTACTTTTGTGGGCGAAATGTATAATAAAGTATAATAACAATAAATGTGCAATAAATCGTATTTTATATCCCAATTATATTGAATTTCACATATTAGCCAGTATGTCCACAAATTTAAACCTATCAATTGAGAACTGTGAGGGACTATAACTTGATAGACTCAAATAGAACGCCATGTTTTAGAGCTTACCAGAAAATTCAGTTTTCAATTAGGTCACTATCGAAAAGTATCAAAATTTCTTGTAGCTAAGTTATGACACAATACGCTGAAAAATAATAAAGATTTTGTACAATTTTGTATTTTTGAATAAAAGATCTAATGAATATAGTTGTCTTTTGTCTTTAGACATGTCAGATAACTCTATTTGTCCATCAGTTCAGGTCTTTTTTTTTGGTGAATCTTCATTTTCACTAAGCACCGTAGTAACATTCGAATAATAACATTCCAAACTTCCACAATGACAATAACAATTCCGTTATAACTATATCAGATTTTGCAAAACTTAGAACTGACAAACTGATTGAATTAACTAATATTTCTACAGATATTATGACAATAGATTCATTATAACTTTTATTCAAAAAACACTAAATTTTACAAGAAATGGATTTTTGGCATATTGTGTAAAAACGAGAGAACTCAGTTATATGACATTCTTTTACCATTCTATGAGTATATGAAACGTACATTTCCAAAAATATGTCTTATATTATTATAATTTGAATAATAAATAATAATCTATTGTTACACCTGAATGTACCTACATTTCACACACATATCTTAGATACTTCTTCAATATTTTAATCATGAAAATTGGGTTATATTTTGACAAAAATCAGATTATCTAAGAAATCTTAAGTTTCAGGTGTAGGAATTGTAAATCTCATTGAATTATTGGTGCATTTATCTTTATCAGAGAATCTAAACTACAATAATATACTTATAGTTGGTTACATTTCAAAAAACATAACTTGATTTTAAAAAGTACTCATAGTAGACCCCCGTTTCAATATTCTGTACCGTCTACCGTACATCGTGAATAACCCTATATACATATATATATATATATATATATATATATATATATATATATATATATATATATATATATATATATATATATATATATATATATATTATATTTATATATATATATATATATATATATTATAATATATATATATATATATATATATATATATATATATATATATATATATATATATATATATATATATATATATATATATATATATATGTATATATATATATATATATATGTATATGGTCCTATTGGGTATATACGTAAATTTGATTGCAGTCATAGCTCCTTTAGGATACTCGTATGCTTTTAATTTGTACTTATTCGATATTTTGTAGTAGGACTCGTCATATGTCATGTTAAACAGGAATCCTATACCAGTTAAACTATTTCAAATTTTCACAAATAATAATCACTCACAAAAATGCGGTCGAAAGGCCTATATCCCAAGAGTACAAGCCGAGCATGAGCATGTCTGGAGAAATGGATCAGTGTCGGTTAGATGAAAGAAGATTAAAATTGCAACCTAGATCTATATGTCTCATCAGCAGCACTCGACTACTCGACCGGTTGATTTCCCAAATGGATAGCATAGGTATATCATTTATATTCGTTGAAAATTCTTTCATCTGTTGTGGAAATGACATGAATAGATCAAAACTATACAATCAAAAACATGGTGTAATATGGAGAACACTGGGAAGCTACATACACAGGGATATATTATCAGTACAACTTATAAAACTTTTATACAAAGTGCTAGTAATAGCGTATCTCTATGAGACAAAAGTATGAAAAATGTGAGCATCACACTCCAATTACAAATTTTAGGTAGAAAAGCGGACAAAGTGAAAAAGTCGTCTCTAGAGATAATATAAATATTGTCTTTCAAACTCTAAATAAAATATAATAAAATATTTTGTCGGGATTTCAACTATAATAGTCTAGCCACATTTGCAATTTTCATGCTCGAGCAGCAAAAATTTAATGTTTGAATAATGTTTATTGTTAAGATGTTTAAATGGGCGTGACTAGATTACCCGTTTTCGGACGTATTTTTACACCTGTGAGACAATTATAAATATAGATCAGACCAAGCTAGTTCATCGAGTACTTAGCGTACGCTGGCTAGTATTTGGGAGGTCTCGGGTTCAAACCCCGGGGCCGACTGGTCTGCCATGAGTTTTTTTCAGAGGTTTCCTCATGGTTATGTAAGTCACTGCTTGCAAACTCATAAGGTTAATGCTGGGCTAGTATTAATCCTCTGAACCCTACCCACACTTCCTATGTTCCATAAATATCCCGTCTCACCTATCCTTGATGCACTTGTACATACAAGTGTATCCTCTGATCTGGCTGAAGGAGTTAATCCCAAACTACACATACTTCAGGGAGGAATGAAACACGTGTGTTTCCTTTTTTTCCGGGGGTTTCTTTTAGGGAGTCTCCTCCTCTTTTTGAATCTTCTTTTAGATATCAAGAAACTCAATTGATATTTGAGATATTTGCAAAAAACCAAATTCTTCTTTTTTCGATGATTTTTGGGGGTTTAGGGCACTTCTAGAATAGATAGCGAAATATGAGTAAACATGTCCTGTGCTTGATTTTCGAAACAAGTTCAAATATGAAAACCACTTTTTGATACTTCAAGTCGTTTTCGAGCTACAGAGGAATTGTCAAAAGTTTTAATTTTTGAATAATCTTTTTTATTATCAAAATTCTCCATTTCTCAAACAAGAATTTTTTTTCAGGTTTTTTAATTACCAATCCACTGAAAAGCAAATTGTCAAATTACATTTAGTTTTCTAGATATAACTCAAATTTGATATTTTGCTTATGGAACATGTCATATTTTAATTTTGTTAAAATCAAAAAAAAATTACTTTTAAAATGATGTGACACGTAAGGTTCTGATTCTTAGTTTTTTCAATATTTCTCGTTTTTTGATATTACCATAGTTGGCTGCTACTTTGGTATGTAAAAATGATATATCGAGTCGAAGCCAGCTGCGGTTAT
This sequence comes from Cynegetis impunctata, assembly GCA_030704885.1. Lineage (NCBI taxonomy): Eukaryota > Metazoa > Arthropoda > Insecta > Coleoptera > Coccinellidae > Cynegetis > Cynegetis impunctata. The sequence goes on along the minus strand of JARQZK010005140.1, from coordinate 129,104 downwards.
TTTAAAAACGTGAAATATTGAAAATCTAATGATCAAAACTTTCATTTTTAGGAAAAAAACAAAATATGCCACGTTGCATGAGAAAAATATCAAGTTTGTGTTATACCTCTAAAACTAAATGCAATTTGACATTTTCGTTTTCAGTGATGGATTTATCCATAAGAAAACTAAAAAAAAATCTCTTTAGAAAATCGAAAATTTTGATAGGAAGAGAGATATGAAGAGCATGGCTCTACGTATCAAAACGGATTTTGATATTTAAACTTGTCTCAAGAATCGTAGAAGTAGATGTCTACTTGGTTTCAAATATTCATGCTAGAAGTACCCTTAACTCCCAAATCTCATCGAAATTGAAGGCGTCATTTGAAAATTTACAATTATCAAACAGTCCAATGAGATGGCTATCTGACAGATACAACGCAGAGAGTTTGACACTTCTTTACACAATAATTCTAAATGAAATATATGTTTTGTTTTTCATTATTGATCTTGTCAGTACTGCACACAAGGGTTCATCGCCAAATATCCTGATTGATTTTGATTAAAATTCTCCTGAAAATATCAGAAATGAAAAGTGAGCTAGTTATATATGTTTCCTGCCCAATAGGTACTATACATGTACAGGCTGGTCCATAACTGAGAATGTCTCTCAACCAATAAACCGCCTTTCATTGATTCATCGAAAATTATTATAAATCCCTTGTAGTATACACATAGAATACTTATTGTACAAACACGTAGATTTAGCCTCTAAATCTCTAAAGCAATGCAGAGGTTAAACGTGTGGCTCCTTCGACTTTCATTTCTTATAGTCATTGACGAGTATATTGTGGTCTATGCAAAGAACTATCACTATAAGCCCAACCCATATGTATAAGAAAAGGGTTTGACTCAAACCGAAAGTTTAATCTCTAATCTTTGAGATTTGTAATGTTATCTTCGGTTATTCGGTGATCGCGCTGCATCCACCACAGCTGTCATTTAATAGAAGAAGATTACAAGAGGAAGTATGGAGATTCACTCCTTCCAAAGTTTACAGTATTGATGAGATGAAATAAGATCCAAATAGCAGACTTTTCTTCTTGGGTTGAAGTAGTATGGTGTTGGGTCTCATATAACCAGCTCACTTGAAAAGCTATTCGATAATTAATGTCCGACTGGTATATTATTTGACAAATAATGAAATTATGTATGTCAAAGTCAGTTACAATACGAAATATTACACTAGGGCATTATTTTTCTAAAATTACGTCCTAGGGTAATATTTCGTCTTGGAAATTTATTCTGTTCAAATATATGCAGCACATAGAAATAATTTTTCCTTCTACCCCTACAAAAATTTCTCACTTTCCTCCCTCACACCAGGAAAAAAAAGTCATACTTCCGTACCTACGGAGGAATAGTACTTTTCCTCCCTCTCATTTTGAATAATGTAGGACGCCGTGGCTGACTGATAGTGACTTGGAAATTTATTCTGTTCAAATATATGCAGCACATGAAAATAATTTTTCCTTCTACCCCTACAAAAAGTACTCACTTTCCCCCCTCATACCAGGAAAGAAAGTCATACTTCTCTACCTAGGGAGGAAAATTACGTTTCCTCCCTCTCATTTTGAATAATGTAGGATGCCGTGGCTGACTGATAGTGACTTGGAAATTTATTCTGTTGAAATATATGCAGCACATAAAAATAATTTTTTCCTTCTACCCCTACAAAAAGTACTCACTTTCCACCCTCACACCAGGAAAAAAAGTCATACATCCCTACCTAGGGAAGAAAAGTACTTTTCCTTCCTCTCATTTTGAATAATTAAGGATGCCGTGGCTGACTGATAGTGACTTGTAAATTTATTCTGTTCAAATATATACAGTACATAAAATAATTTTTCCTTCTGCCCCTACAAAAAGTACTTATTTTCCTTCCTCTCACCAGGAAATAAAGTCATACTTCCCTACCTAGGAAGGAAAAGTACTTTTCCTCCCTCTCTTTTTGAATAATGTGGGATGCCGTGGCTGACTGATAGTTACATTAGACATAAATTCGTTATTTGTACTGTAAGTAAAGTTTCAAAAAAGGTTCATCTTAGGGTAGAAGGAAAAATCATATGCATTACACGGGAGTAAAGTGCCTTTTCCTCTCTTTAACCTACATCATACGAGAGGAAAAGTTGCACTTTCCTCCCTAGTAATGCAAATAGCTATTGCGATTCACGCATTAATCCACCAATCTCCCCAAAAATATTCTACTGAAAGCTGTTAAAGCTGTTGGTGTGCTTGTGCCAGAAAAAACTAGGCGGATATTTTTTCCAATTTGGTTACCAACTGTTGCAGATAACTCTTCGTTGCTTCTTATTTTCTAATGAACTATTAGTTCTTTACGTAACATTGAGAACTTTGTACGAAGGGAATTTGGAGAATACGACACTGGCAAATCTTGAAAATAAGCAATCAAAATGGTTTCGTCGACATAGTAAACGTAGTGTTTCGTCGACCATGTTTCAAACCGGAGATATTCTTTCTCGTAAATCCTCCTATTTTTTTCTGGCACAAGCGCATCAATAGCGTTAGCAGCTTTCACTAAAATATCTTAGGGAAGATTGGTATTTCCTTCTACTTCGGACTTTTTTATGCGTGAATCGCAAAATTATATTTGTATGCTTTCCTTTTGACAAATCACAATTTACAACCTTAGTTAAAGTCATTACTTTATGAATATTTCTTCAGAAAAATGCTAGTACCTACCTACCTGATATGTATTGAGTTACATTTTCTGAAATTGAAAATGTTCAAACAAATATTTAGTAGGACATTAACCATTGAAGAGACCATGGGTATTATAAGGATAACGCTTTCGGTCAACGTATATTTCTCGGGCCAGAGGCCCTCGGGAAACACAACATCGACTTCAGCGTTATTATCTTTATAATACCCTTGATACCTTAATATTTCAGATTACTTTCTTCGTTCAAATTTATTTTAGTGTGATCGGCTTAGGTCCACAAACATGATATTTATACTTCTGTTTAGAAACACAGTTTTTTCAATAGGGTCAACACTATCTTTCTCCAAATCTAGCTTTCGAATTGATTCTGGCGCAATTGTAATTTTATTCAGTAGATTGGAAACTAGAACATGTCGCAATTCATGAGAATTCATCAAATGTTTTTTTCTATTCAAGTAGTAGGAACTTTTTTCTCAGAAATAAAATAAACAAATAGTGATTCTTTTCTACAACTGAGAAATGGTTAATATGAGGAAATATTTGTATCCAATAACCATTTCATTTTAACCGTATTCACTTCAATAGCACAATATGATAATTAAATTTCATACTTATTCGATTAGGTAATTTATTTTGGAAGAATTCTACTCTTCTTCAGTGAATCGTAATGATAGATTCTCTGAAAATTTGAAAGACGAAATATTGAAGCAGAAGGAAATGTGGTTTGAAGCTGCTATTGATGGTTCTGTAATTTAATTATAAAGTATATACTCACAATGTATTTGTACGAGCCATATCGCATCACAAATACCCCAAAGCCCTGATATTATGAAATATACGAATTTATCGAATGATCCAGGTGCCCAGAATCGTAATGTTATTATCAGAGATAGGTGTAATGAGAATCCAAGAAACATAAAGAATTTTCTTCCAAACACCTTTGTCAATCCTCCTATGGATGTAGAAGCTATTCCGTTGCAAACTCCAAAGCAAATCATGACGAATCCTATATTTTCAACTCCCCAGCCACATGTCACGAAAGCCTGAAATTGATAAAAACATATGATTTTCGCCAACATTACTGAAAAAAATGCATACAAGCTTTAGATGGTTGGTTCTCAAAACATTCTATCAATATTGAAAATAAAATTTTTTTCCAAATATGTTTCAAAGTAGCAAGATTTTTTGGGGAAAATTTATTTGTGCTTTTTTTACTTTTCTACTTCGTATTTAATATTTTGATAAATGCAGTTAATATAGTTCAAATATTGATACCGTTTCTCGCAGTACAAGTAAAATAGGCAATTATTAGAAGGTTTAACTTTGAAAGCATGCTTATTAAAATGGGTGCGATTAGCAAATTCGGACCTAGGACCTAGATA
>JARQZK010005140.1:90000-120000 GCA_030704885.1 Cynegetis impunctata | reverse complement strand
CTAGAGTTTTGCTGTGACTTATACCCACGTAAAGCGACACCATCTTGTTCAAAACGAATGTTGAATATTGGACATTTTCGTAAAATATCCCCCTATAGAAACCAATTTTTGAGTGATTGTGTGTGACAGAAATATGTAAAGGCATGTTCCTTAACCAAGAGGTGTGCAACTATGTCAAAAGGTTGTAGTAATGGAATATGCATGTAGATTCACATATTAGTCAAGTTCGTTGTACAGGAAGTATTGCGACAGTGATTGCCGGAATTCACAGGTCATTGCAATAGTTCTAGTCCAATAAACCTCGAATTGTTATTGTTCAATATATTCGGCTATATTATTTATATATATATATATATATATATATCTATATATATATATATATATATATATATATATATATATATATATATATATAATATATATATATATATCTATATATATATATATATATATATATATATATATATATATATACATATATATATATATATATATATATATATATATATATATATATATATATAGTGCTGACTTGGCTGAGACGAACTTACGTTCGAAATTGTCCTGGATCTGATAGGGAGTCCGACGAGAGTCGATGAGTATGGACCTCCGAATAAAGAAGGTTGATGAGTAAAACCTTTATTTTATTGAAAGACAATTAAAACCAATCAAGCTGGATAAATAATATAATAAATTAATGAATAATGAGAATAAATTTAAATTTGTTAATGATAGCCTGATCTATGATGATATATCATAAATAATTTATTTTAAATGTACAGATTCTTGCTCAGCGTCTAAGCTTCGCGCGTCACTGAAAGACTGTAAAATATTGTGTGCACTAAACAATATATATGAATTAATATTTATTAAGGAAAAAGCAGCTGCAGCTTCAATTGAAGAAATACTTGAGCTATCCTATTTATTTAAAAAGGCAAATATAAAAAATTTCTAGAAAAATGTTCTATTTGATTTACCTACAAGAAAACTCATACTAAACGATTAGCTTCAAACACCTATAAAAATGTCGATCCTATGTATTCATTTGATAATTACCCTTTGGAACTTAAATGACAAAATTCAATCTAAGCAAAATGTAAAAAAAATGATACCTACTTACGATCAGCGGAGTACACCTAATATTAATAATTTTAAGAAAATTGACTTAAATATTGTAAAAAAATAGTGTAGTTCAATAATAATATCAATAATGAATATAGAATTGATGTAATAATAGAAAAAGAAATTAATTGTGGAAAAAAAAGAAAAAGTCATATTTAACTATTTTTTCTTTTTTTTACTCTGGCAGGGGAGGTGCCGTAATGGAATATGCATGTAAATTCACATATTATTCGAGTTCATTGTACAGGAAGTATTGCCACAGTGATTGCCGGAATTCACAGGTCATTGCAATAGTTCTAGTCCAATAAACCTCGAATTGTTATTGTTCAATATATTCGGCTGTATTAGATATATTAAAGTGCTGACTTGGTTGAGACGAACTTACGTTCAACATTTTCGTGGATCTGATAGCGAGTCCTACGAGAGTCTTTAAAGAGTAATGAGTATGAACCTCCGAATAAAGGAGGTTGAAGAGGAAAACCTTTGTTTCATTGAAAGAACCTACGACCATCCTCACATGGCGATCCTGCCAGTGCCATTATAAAAGGCAACTGAAAAAATAAAAGTTAACATGGGGAGTTAGTGTTGTGATATCGGCTTCGTTTGAGTGAAAAAAAAGTACCTTTTGAAACTAGGACGACAATGAAGAAGAGAAAAAAAATGCTATCCAAAATGGAAAAAAAAGAATATCGACAAGAATAGAAAAAAAATAATAGTACTAAGAATATATCTAAGAAACCTAAGAAAAGACATCGGGGAAAAACAAAAAGAAGAAGTTGCTCTATATAAGATCAGTGAACTTTTTTCTGAATTATTAAAAATTTTTTTTTCGAACCTTCAGTTGTAAAGCTTATATTAAAACAGAGACTAGCTTGCTTTCAAAATTTAACGGTACCACCGATAGGGCACACCAATTAATTGACGGCATTGAATTATATGAGCCATCTTCAAATTATTACTAATAAATTTCGTTTTGAAAGCATCCATTTCACATAGAGATAAAATACGTAGGAAAAGTTATTATCAAAATTCTAAATGTTCTAACGAAGGCTCGAGCTAAGGAATTTAAAAAAATAATGACGTAAAACAAATTTCACTAAGTCTACCAGGACTGATCACCCAGGACTAGTGTAATTATAGAAAAAAACCTAAAAATTTAACTTTATTAAAACCAACAAGCTATACTCATATAATAAATATGACTTATATAATACTAAATATAATAAAACAGTGAAAAGAAATTTGAAATTGTTAGTGATAGTCTTATCTAAGAAGATATATGACTAATAATTCATTTTAAATGTACAGATTCTTGCTCAGCCTCTAAGCTTCGCGCGTCGCTGAAAGACTGTAAAATATTGTTCATAAATTGAAATATAACTTCAAGGGTACCTATCTCTGAACTTGTTGAATGTCGAGAACGATGAAACTTATCCAGATATCATCCGGATATTTTTTGTCATTTCCAACTAGAGATCTTTGAGGTATACATAAAGAAATCAGCTAAGACGAGAAAAATGTTGACTGAGTAACCTTCTTTTCATACTTGAAATATCTATCGATTCAAATATTCCTCTGAGCAAAAATTACCAACTAATCGTATATGAGAGTCCTCCTTATTCATCTAGTTATAATAAATTCCAACTATTTCGCCTTATGATGATAACTTACGACAGTATAATCAGCGGCAATAAACGCCTGTTCCGCTCCAATAAACATCATTATGGGCAATAGGAGTATCTGAAATGGATTCGAGAGATGTTTACAAGTTACGGCCAATAATTTCCATGACGAAGTCCCAATTGCCTTTTCTTTCTTCTCTCTAGCGTACCTGAAAGTGGAAATTGGTTGGATTTAAGAGTTGTTACAGTAAAAGCCCGTTTAAATTGGATGTTATTCCAGACACACAACGTCGTTAAGGTATACACAACTTCATGAGAAAGCTACGGAAATTAGACTCTCAGAATAACTTCATGAAGGATTATTCCTAATGGAGGAAATGTATTTATGTTTGGATTTAACACTGATGCATGTTTTATTGTATAATACCGAATCGGAAGATATATTCCTAAAGAGTTACTTTTCAGACATTACAACCTATAAGATGAATCATTTTGAATATTAGGGACTAGCTTATTCCGATGTTATAACTGCTCACTAATTTTAAATGAAGGCAATTAAATTGATATAGAGCTGTAACAAGTCGACAGTGTGAATCAATTGCATTAACGTTAGCTAATTTAAGATATTTTCTAGATGTAAATATTACATTATGAACACCAGAAAATTCAACAATTTTTGACTCACACAGTATTCAAAAATATGAGGAGTCACTATTTTTACGAAATATATGAATTTTTTTCCCATTTTGTTTGTGTTTTCAGGTATGTAACATTCAATTGATCGTTCCTTATATACAGGGTATCTCACCACGAACATCGTCAATATATATATATATATATATATATATATATATATATATATATATATATATATATATATATATATATATATATATATATATATATATATATATATATATATATATATGAAAACCTATACTTTTATTGAACATTTGACAGTAGACTAACGTCGATGAGGAAAACCTGGCTAAAATATTTTCCAACACTTTCTATTATACCGAAAGTAGGTGCTTACTATCTTATTGCGAATTATACTTTTTTTTTCACATATTTTTTTATAATTTTTTTGAATTCGGATGTATCTTGTATTTGTGCTTGTGTCCTATATCAAAGTCTGAGCGTTTTCAACATTTGAAGTTTTGATGTAAAAAATAATTTCGGCAGGTCATAAAATAATTATCAATTTTTCCTATAAGTAAAACATTATTATTTGATTTGGATTGAATTTCTTGTTGAATATATCCTTCCTTGAAAGATTTTCATAAGTGTTGTGAAAAGAATTAATATGAAATATTCTGAAAATTAGACTAAAAAAAATTGTGAAAAGTGTTAAAATTAAAATACTTCAAATTGAAACCCCCAAAATTGATATTTTTTTCTCATTTGGCTTTGAACAGTTTTATATAAAGACTTCAGTTACTCCTATCTGTCTATGACAGCATTGAAAAGGAGATTCTAAAAAAATATATAAGGCTTTATCTTGCCATTTGAAAATCATTAATAATCAAGCTGCGACATTGAAATCATACAAACGAAGATTATTTCAACACATTTATCATTTATGGAGAATGTGATAAAGTTATATGAGGAACTTATGATACACTTACCATTCGATATCTGCAACAATCCATTAACAGTTTTTTAATTATAGATATTTTCAAGAACTTTAGATCTGTCAAGGCAAAATCGCCATACAAGAGTAATATTTCAAATAGACAACCTCACAAATTTACTCCATTTTTAAGCTAGTTAGTAATATGAAATCATTAATTTTGTGGGTATTCACTTTGAAGAAATTAGTTTTTAGCAGTTTTCTCAATTTCATATTTAATTTAATTTTTTTAATATCGTGTATTAATAGCTTTCAAAATATTACGAAAAAAAATATAGTAGAAGGGCGTTATCAACGAGGAATCTAACCCCAATTAATTAATAGAGCTTTTTTTTTGGTTAAATTAATAATTATTTTAGAACTCTCAAACGACATTTTCAACATAGTAGCATAAATGTATCAAGAACGTTTAGAGGTGAGTATGGGACATGATATACAAAATCGGCTTAGAATCTTGTTAATGATGTAAAAGTAGAAAAATATGTTCTTTTTCAAATAAGCTAGTGGACTCCTACATCCGGTATAACCGAGGTACTACCATCTTGAATGTTATCTGGTTTGCCCCTATCGACATTAGTCTACTGTCAAAATTTTCCTATGTATACTTTTCCTCAAATGGATCGATGAAATTGCAGGTATAAATAACTTGAACCTCATATTGTCATTCTGAAGTACAAGTATTTTTGCAATATCAGTGGTATCAATTCCTTCTCAAAAATTATAGTTTATTGTAGGATCATTTCTGAATGCTGTTTTCCACTAATAGCATTGCGTTTTTATGTTAGAGTAGTTATACAATGTCACTATAATCTTTCATGTAAAAAAAGTTTTATGAACTCAATGAATTGTAACCTCAATGTATTAGCATTATTCAACTCAAAAAATTTTTCATACCCATATAATTCAGTTGTTCCTCGTAAGTTAAATATAACATTGAAGGTAATCAATCATCCTAACATTGTTAAAATGGCCTCTTAGGTTGAAAATTAGTCTTCTGAGCATAAGTTTGAAAAAACACTCAATGTTTTTAATAGCATACTACAAATTTGAGAAGTTCGGAACACAGAAAATTTTTAAATATTTTTTATAAAGTTAGCACTTCCCTTCTAAGAGATATAGAATATTATGTGCTTTGTGGATTGAATTATATATTAAGAAAAAGTACTCGAAATCGTCAAAACTCTTTAACTCTGGATGGATTCATAGTATTTTTCAGTATTTCCACACCGTAGAATTAGTTGAACACTATCGTCTAAACGCTATTCTATTAATATCTGTGACTGAATCGTTCAATGAGGAACATCCTTGATTTGGACCTTTTCGCTGAAGTTTGCACTAAAATTGTCATTGTAAAATGGCCCAGTAGTAGCTGCGAAATAATTTAGAAAAATAGATTTTAGGATCCATCCAAAGTTGTTGAAAACTCTCTCATCTCATAAATCATTTCTCTTTTTGTCGTCGAGTTAAACAATTTCTGTTATTTCTTGTATATGATCCTAGCTAGTGACAGACCCAACTACGTGTAAGTTTGAACGGAGATCAATCAATGTCAGTCCACGTATAAAGCTCTGACAACGTTTCATTAGACCAAATATTTCAAGTATTGAACCAATAATCTTGAAACTTCACTAGGAAGTTCCAATAATCTGCCTTCAATTTATATTTATCTAACGTAGTTTTGAGTTATATGAAATTTGTGTTATGGCAGAAGAAAACCTTAAATTTTTCAAATATTTAAATTTTACAAAGTTTGATGTTCCATTCAGGTACAGAAACATCATTGAATTTGCAAAAGCAGTAGAGTATACTGTGATAGGAGGCTTTAAAACTCTTACACACTGGGTTTAAGTCGTATTTTATCCCATGAAATACATACTATTCCAGAGTGTTTCGAAGGAAAGCAGTCAGGTGTAAGAGTAGTTTTTCTATGTGTTTTAGACCTCCTAGACCACGATTTTAGAGAAATTCTTTAAGTCTGATATATATATATATATATATATATATATATATATATATATATATATATATATATATATATATATATATATATATATATATATATTCGAATTGTTGTTGCCTGTGATTTATTTTTAATCTCTTAACACAAATAAGTGATTTTCTTCCATAACAGAGGATTTTATTTATAAGACTATTTTCATCTCCAAATTTTCAATCCAATACTTAGCTACGCCGTTCTGATGAGGACCAAAGAGTCCGAAACACGTGTCAACGGCTGCTTCCATATAAACGTTCTATACCGATAATTCTACTCTACTTTTTTAATATTTCCCGTGACTAATTTCTTTTCTATTAAATAAATAGTACCCTATTATTATTATTTTCGAACATTACATAGGTAAAGGTTTCTGTAGTTTCCCTTGCCTTCTAATGATAACAATTTTGAATGTTAATATTAGACTGAATAGCACGTAATAAATAACAAAGAACAGCTACATCCGAAAGAATTTTTAACAAAACAGATCAATCTTATCTATTCAATTTTTTCAAGTCAATAAATGTCAAAGAATTTTCAATTTTTTTCAAAAGTTTTGAATAACTATGAATGTCATAGTGGAACGTCAACTTATTAATTAAATCGAGTTTTTTAAGATTCAACCAGCCTGTTATTGCTAATAATTATCAAGAGATTATATATATATATATATATATATATATATATATATATATATATATATATATATATATATATATATATATATATATATATATATATATATATATATATATATATATGTACAGAAAAATGTTATTTTTGATAAAAAGTTTAGCTTGTTCAAAAATAAATTATATTTCCGGATTTAGTGCAAAAATTGTTTGGATATACACAAAATTGATTATAAAATGAAGCAAGTTTTGAAAAAGTAGAATTTCATTTCATTTTATGGGGATTTTGAATAAGCAAAACATTTTATCACGAATAGCATTTGCCCCTAAAATTGAGAGTGAAAAAGTTCTTCCTCTTGGGCACCACATCCGCGGACACGCTGTTTATACACACACATATATATATATATATATATATATATATATATATATATATATATACATATATATATATATATATATATATATATATATATATATATATATATATATATATATATATATATATATATATATATATATATATATATATATATATATATATATATATATATATATATATATATATATATATATATATATATATATATAATATATATATATATATATATATATATATAATATATATATATATATATATATATATATATATATCTCGAGACAAATAAGTAGATATTTGGTACCTGGTATTCTTTTCATTGCAGAACGAAACTATTCAAATTTAGTTGAATTGTCCAACAGCCGCCATTTTAAGTCAGCTTCTGCAGATTGAGTTAGGAAGTTGAAGTTTGGTATGTACATTGAGTTTATGTTGACTTGAAATCCTCATCTCGATCAGAATGCGATGCACTTCGCGAATTTTTGGTATGTGGATTATGTTGATGTTAAGGTACATACCTTCGTTGGTTTCAACTCTGTTCTTCAACCACGATGCACTTCCACTTTTTTTAATGAAATTAATTATTCTGCTTCCCCATCTCGAAGCGATGCATTTCGCGCGAAAAATACGACGTTAGTGATGGAGCTCTGCTGCTCACGATCTTTTTTCATATTTAAATCCTACTAGCCCTCGCTAATTGAACTTTTCTCTTTTTGAATATTTGAATAATTTATTGGTGTGATGTTGACAGAACGAAGTATGCTATTATAATTCAACAGTTTTTATAGCAGCTTTTATTTCATAAAATGATTCCACAATGCTTCGTTATGAATTCGAGAAAATTCTCAGTGGTCCCCTGACTTAGATATTAATTGCGTACAAAATCAGAACTATTTAACAAAATAGTCAAGGCGAGTAGAGTTTTTTTGTCATATTTCGTCCACAATGCTATAGAATTCAGGCAAGCATTGTAGAAAGTCACAAAAGATTTTTCATGAATTAAGAAATGTAATTCTATTTCTAGAAACGCATTGAATTAATTTCAATTAGCACTTCTATAACGAAATGGGGTTTCCAAGTCCCTCGTTTGGAATTAAAATATTATGGAAGGAAGAAATATTCTCGGCATATTGTTATTCAAGATGATAACTGCGTTTAGATGAGGTAGAAGGCAAAAATCCGGATTCGTCCTTCGTGCTTCATTTTTAGAGTGGTATACATTATGGTAGTGTATTTCTCAACACAATAAATAAGAAAAACTGAGATTGAATTCTCGCACATCACTTGGTGAAACATCATGAAGAAGAAAGTATAAACTTTAGAATAAAAAACACTTGGCTTATGTTTCACTATATAAAAAATATTTAGGTACTGTATTTAGCAGTAACGAATAGTCGACATGTTTCGAGTTATGAACTCATTATCAAGACTGTCTACAGGAGAGTATTACATCCTATTTTATAAAACAGACAAAAGCAAAGGTGATACCTGAAAATCAATTTGTTCGTTTACAAGGGGTAATTGACTATTATGGGCGGAACTTATTTCGAGAATTTCAAGAAGGTCAAGGCGCTTTCCTTTGTTACCTGAATCTAACAATTGGGTTTTGTTGAAATCCAGGAATACAAATTTTGCTACTCAAATTAGGCAAAATTTGTAACAGACTATCGAAAAATAACGTTAAAATAATTTGTACTAATAAAAGAAACTTGAAGTCATTCTTGGTCAATAATAAAGAAAAATCTAACATCGGAAAAAACAGTGGTGTTTACAAAATATTTTGTGAAAAATGTCCTGCTTTCTATATTGGACAAAAAAGAAGGAATATAAAAATTCGTACTGAAGAACATAAAAAGTCAATTTTTCAAAATAAAAATACCACTGGCTTCTCTGAACATTTTATAAAATTCAATCACTTATACGTATTATATAAATATATATGTATGTATATATATATATATATATATATATATATATATATATATATATATATATATATATATATATATATATATATATATATATATATATATATATATATATATATATATATATATATATATATATATATATATATATATATATATATAAAGGGCGGATCCAAAAGGGGGCATGACGGAGATGCCCCCCCCCCTCAGAGCATGTTGAATATCCGTAAAATAATGAAATGATTTCCACAAATTAAAATGAAAATAATATGCAAGTAATTACCCGCAACACCAAATCGAATTTTATGTAACTAAAACCAAAAATAGGTAATTTTAAACCAAAAACCAATAAATATATAAGAGCTTTAATAGTTATTTATGCTGAAGATGCTTAAATAAAAGAGAATGTGTGAGAGTTCGCTAGGTATTACAAAATGCTAGATCGTAGAAAAATATAGTTAGATGACTACAAATTAAAACAAACTTATATTTTTATTTCTGAGAAAAGCCATAATTTACAATGAAACTAAATTGAATATAAGAATTTCTATTCCCTCGCAATCATCCAGAAATGTTTTTTAGTCAGTTATTCAGTGTCAGAAAAAGTAAGTAAAAATAATGATAACTTAAGAAGTTGATATCTCAAAAACATCAAAAAAATATATTAGAACGCAAACGAGTTACAAATAAGTAAGAGCAATTTTTTCGCCAATTTTTGAGAATTTCCTCGAATATTTTACTTCTAAGTGTACTGTAAATCTAGGCAAAGTTTTGAATCCTTGGAAAATTTTACATCGAATATAGGTTTGTGAAATTTTCAAATACGTTTTTACGCGTTCTTGTAACTGATAATGTGCGAAAATAATAGGGTGAAAAATTAATGTAGGCTGTCTACATTGTCTTTTGGTTAAGTTGCATTAAAAATTCAATTATCTATAAGTTAATACGTTGAATAGCTGAGACCAAAACCTTCGATTTGCATCCTCATAGAACTACATTACAGCGATTTGTTATGCCTTTATGGGATTGATTTAGATGGTTCAATTATTGAGGCAACGTAGCCAAGAGAAAATATGTCTACATTTTCTTTTGGTTATGTTGCATTAACAATTCAATTATCTATTAGTTAATCCGTTGAATAGCTGAGACAAAAACCTTCGATTTGAGACCTTACAGAACCTCATTACAGCGATTTGATAAGCCTTTATGCGATTGATTTAGATGGTTCAATTATTGAGGCAACGTAACCAAGAGATAGTATGGTATTTTTTCAACTGTTTGCCTTATTATTTTCGCTTATTTTTAGGTACAAGAACGCGTCAAAACGTTTGTGGAAGTTTCACAAAACTATATTCGAGGATCAAAATCTGTGCTTAGATTACAGAAGATTCAAAAGAGAAGTGGAAAAATGTAAAAAACCGTAAAATGGCAAAAAAAATTCCTTTAAGTGCGCCAAATCGAAAGACATCGATTATACTTTTGACGAGGAATAACCTACTTATTATTCTTGAAATTTGTATTAAATCATCATTTTTCATGCTTCAAGTACTCAATCTGGAATGCGATTTTAAATGGATCTTAAATTTGAAAAAACTTTAAATTCTTAATTTTGACTCTACTTGCATACCCAATTTAACCTTAAATGAAGCATATTATCTCATCATCAATCTACCACTTACTCTCATCGTTAATCTACCACTCACTCCCATCGTCAATCTACCACTCACTGTCATAGTCAATCATATTGCAATTACGCAAATGTGGCCAAATTGAAATATTTATAGTGATTATTATTATCTAGTAATCTCATTAATTATATTGAGGATTTTATTGAAAATGTAATGTTTTAAATAAAGTTAATAAATTATTTAATTTGACATACAAAAATGGAGGTTCAATTTTTTCACTCTACAAATACATCTTCAAACTCATGCACCCCTTTAATAAGAACTGTTAACGCCTTTCATGCGAATTGACACGCTTCCCCTACATTTCTTCTACAGAGCCGTCTACTGGACTTATCACTATTAAACAGTCACTCAAACCGAAAGTGTCTTCTTATTCATTTTTTCATGGACATGAAAAATCTGGTTTGTATTTTGCAATTTTGTTTTCATTTTAACATTTAACGAAGAATATTGATTCACAGATCCATCTATAAAAATTTCATTTGGTTACGTAAAACAAACCCTGAAAAATAAAGTCCTAATAGGTAAAGTTGGATAAAACTGACGTCATGAGTTTATTTAATGGATCTATACTGGTCTAATCTCACAGTGAAGTACCCAAATTGTACATAAAATGCAATACAATTGCTCATAATTTAAATTCCAGTAACTTTGTGAGCTATCAATGGTAATTTAAATTAATAGAGTCTGTTTTTCCCTGAAATTGTATAAAATTGACTATAAATAACGCTACTGTGGAAAATAATGTGAAATTTATTAACGAGGGAAACGAATAAATACAAAGAGGGTCATGCTAATTGTTTTTTGTCTACTTTGTTATGAGACAAAAGCAATCAAGGGATTAAATTATTCAATAATTCGAGAAAAACAGCTTTCTTTAGGACATTAATGTTCCGATTACACGATTAAAATATCTTTGATATTCAATTATATACAGGGTGAGTCAGTTTTTTGTAGCAGGACTTTGAGATCTTGTGAGAGACATTTTTTTATGATGAAAATCTTATATAAACATATATGCTTAGGAGCTTCGTTTCTGATATACAGGGTGCCATAGTTTTATATTCTTCTGTGTTTTTCTAAGTTTCCTCATATAGTTTTCAAAATAATTAAAAGAAATTTGGCACACCTATTTCACTTCAATATTTGGGGCTATCAAGCATTTTTGATTACCTACTGGGTGATACACTTTTCGGGGTCGTACCGAATTCAACCCTCTCGAACTTTTATGCGTGCCGCCTCTGCTTCCAATGAAACATCAATTTAAATTCTCTCTTCATTTTGGATTCTTTCTGCTCTATTGTATGTTTTTCGAAAACAGCATGGATGTGGAGATAAATGCCAAAAAGAATTGACTTGTGATGAAACTTTATTTCTTGAACACACTTTATTTGACATTTATTAGTTAATAACTAAAAAAATTACTGATGAATTGACACTTGATAAACATATTACACTTCAATAACTCAATATTTTGGGCTATCAAGCATTTTTGAATATCTACAGGGTGATACACTTTTGGGGTCGTACCCAATTTAGTCCAGTGAATATAGAGGCGGATTACCTTAAAAACGGTCCGGTAGCTCTGCATTTTTGATTGTGTCTAGGATGATTAGTTAGTAGGTATTTGAAATGCAAAATGCACAATTTTCCTCGCTCTGTGCTCGCCGCCATAATGAACGGAAAAAAAAATCGGCACTTTCTTCAGATTTTTGGCATTTATCTCGACATCCATGCAATTATCGAAAAACATACAAGGGAGCAAAAAGTATCCAAATTATAGAGAGAATTGAAATTGATGATTCATTGGAAGCAGAGGCGGCACGCATAAAAGTTCGAGAGGGTTGAATTGGGTACGACCGCCTAAAGTGTATCACCCTGTAGGTATTCAAAAATGCTTAATAGCCCCGAATATTGAGCTATTCAAGTGAAGTGGGTGTGCCAAATTTCATTTAATTATTTTGAAAATTATAGAACGCACAGCGTATATCTGAAACGAAGCTCCTGAGCATATATGTTTATATGAGATTTTCATCATAAAAAAATGTCTTTCACAAGATGGTAAAGTCCTGCTACAAAAAAATTAATCACCCTTATTATATTCAATGAACTTCTTCTATAATTTGGATGTATTCGGGAAAAATCAATCTGAATATTTAAAATTGAAGTAACTACTTTTGTAGAAAGAATAAAATAATGGAATGAATGTACTGAAATAAAATACTTCATATGATTTCCACTGAAAATTAAACAATGTTTTTCAATTTTCAAAAGTATTACCTTATAATAGTAATTTATATACAAGATAGCGAGAAAGTCTAGCAACAATGTATTTTTCAAGAAGATTTAACGTATAATCATCAAATTTTCACATATGGATTGTTTGAAGAGGTGTAATTAAGTGGCTGGATCTCCAGACTTGACTCCATTTCATAACATACATAACTGATTCGAAAACTCTCAAATGTCTTGAGATAAAAACAATTTCTCCATAAATGATGAACAATTCTATTCGAAGCTTCAAATACAGATGGTATTATTGCTAAGACACAGGTGGCCAACATTTTGAGCTCCTATTAAGTGGAAAGTATTAATATTTTTGTAAGTTAGTATGAATTAAAAAATTACATATTGTATGTCTTTGAAAATTGTTTCTCTTATTTTTTTAGTAATGTGATACGTATTCCGTATTTTTGAAAATAAGACAAAATCAGCTTTTCTACGATATATCACTCGACCTACGGTGCTATTTGAAAAAATTCAAGATGGCGGCGGTACACTGACTGCTGACGTCACTCAAGTGTGACAGGACATCTGAAAAACGAAAAAAACAACCCTGTGCATAACCCTAAAATTTGATAATTATACGTTTAATCGTTTCAAAGAAAATACCTTGTTGCCAGTCTTTCTCGCTACCCGGTATATATATATATATATATATATATATATATATATATATATATATATATATATATATATATATATATATATATATATATATATATATATATATATATTCATTTATATATATATATATATATATATATATATATATATATATATATATATATTAAATATTTATGAAGAATTGATGATTAATCAAATCAACCCCTCATGGAGCTCGACTACATTGAAACAGAGAATGTTAGAAAATGTGTGGTACATAGGTGCCATACACGATGAAAACGCTAGATAGTCCGTTTCGAATATCATTAGTGCTCTTTATAGAAACTATGATGTGGTTATATGGGTTTGATATCGTTGCACACTCAGTAGATGGACGGGACACAACTAATGAGCTCGTTGAAAAGCGAAACAGGATATCTGGTATTTACATCGTATATATATATATATATCTATATATATATATATATATATATATATATATATATATATATATATATATATATATATATATATATATATATATATATATATACCTACCTATATCTAATTGAATAAAATTCTCGTGTCACGGTGCCTCCGAAATGGTTCGACCGATTCTCCTGAAATTTTGTGTGCATATCGGGTAGGTCTGAGAATAAGCCAATATATATTTTTCATCCCCCTAAATAATAGGGGTGGTCCACCCCTTAATTTTGTTTTTTTCAGACAAAATTTTCTTTTCTATTTTTTTATGATATAGCATTCAAAAATACATACAACCCTAAATTTTTACTCCTCTACGATCAACCCCTATTTTATATTCGTTGAGCTCCTCCGAAATGGCTCGACCGATTCTCATGAAATTTTGTGTGCATATTGGTTAGGTCTGAGAATCGGACAAAATCTTTTTTTCATACCCCCTTACCCCTTATTTTTTTTTCAGTCAAAATTTTCTGTTCAATTTTTTTTTAATGATACAGCATTCAATGATACATACAACCCTAAATTATCAATCCTCTACGATCAACCCCTATTTTTATTTGTTAATTATAATAAGTACCTAAAAAATAATTTTAATTTGAAAACAAGCACATGAATAGAAAAATGTAGGTTTTGCTAATGCGTGCCATCAGAGGGAAATTCATATTTGCATTTATTTTCGAAAAAACAACCCTCAATAAAGTAAAATTAAAAAATTTTATTGGAAAGTAAGTATTCAATTTTATGAATAGATTCGAACGGCAAATCTTACTTAAATATGTAACTGCAGATTTTGTATGACCGGTATATCCGAAAAAACTATCCCAGAACCAGCTCACGCTCAAAATACTACTTGTTATCAGCAGAACCCAGCCGCGACTATTGCAAAAGATAGCGCATATTTTATGCTACTGAAATATGTCCTAGCAGATTTTGTACCCGCGGCATTTCCGAAAAAAACACATCTTTTGCAATAATCGTGGCTGGATTTTGCTGATAGAAAATAGCACTTTTCTCTTGAGCGTAAGCTGGTTCTTGGATGATTTCCGATTAAATGCAGCTAGTACTAATTTGGCAATTACATATTTCAGTAGCACAAAATAAACGCTATCTGTTGCAAGGTTTGCGGTTCGATTATATTCATAAAATCATTAATTTAATGATTGTTGCTTTTTAGAAACTGAATGCAAATATGATTCTTTTTGATGGCACAAATTAGCACTAATTATGTAGTTTCTATTTATATTAGTGCAGTCATTGAAGCGTAAAATAGGTTTTTACCTCTGAAATTTTTTACTATGAACCGATTTACATGAAATTTTGGAATAAGGCTTATCTTAAATTTGAAAGTGGTACAGACCGGAACTCCTTTTTCACCCTGGGGGTGGTTGCCACCCCTTTTCGGTGGTGGAATTTTTTTTAAAAATAAACTCGGATATCGATAGAAGACCTAATTTTAAGCAAAAAAGTTTTTTCAGAAATCCAATACTTTTCAAGTTATTGGCAAATGAAAATTCGGAATTTTCAGTTTACTAATGTAGAAAAAATACGATTAGTTTTTAGGCCATAAGTCCTTCAATTTTGAAGCTATCACAACTTATAAAACCCATTTTATAGGTAATTGAAAGAGCTACAACTTATTTATTACGATATGTAGTAAAAAACCTTTTATTTTGAAACGGTGAAGGGTCAAAGGGCTCGAGAGAGACTGTGATTGCGCTATCGCGCGCTCTTTAAACAATCATATCTCCGTCAATTTTCGTGCGACAGAGAGGAAAAAAACCCAAAATTTTTGACAAAAAAGAAACTACATTTTTTATTATCACACTTTTTCACGTATCTTTTATTATTTTTGAATTATTATGAAAAGAATGTGGTTTTTTAAAAAATTCGAAATTTTTTTTTTCTTAAAATCGTGATTTTTTCGAAAAATATGTGTTCCAAAGCAGATAAACTGCTAGAATCCATCAAACTTTTCATATAAAAGGTAATTCTAGATGGAACACTATTAATTTTAATTTTGGTGAAAATTGCACTTATGAAACTCATTGATTTAAAAAAACCATTAGTTTTTTTCATTACAGCTCACTCATTTTACGTGCAAAAGACTTTTAATTGTGCTCATTTTAAATCTTATTTCAAGCACTATAAATTCCGTTTTCATTAGCATGCATAAAATTTATTCGTTCTCCGCTAGATGGCATTGTTTTCAATTTCAAATTATTTTTTGTTGTGGTCCTGCTGAATTTATATGAAGGTAGCAGCGCCAAATTTTTCTTCAAAACGGCATGAGGTACAAAATTTTTATTAGTAGCACAAATTAGTGTAAAATAAGCAATAAAAAGTGTGATAGGTGCGCTTCTATTCTGCCGATTTGGTCCTGCCTACTTCAAAGAAGTTCGAAACTTATATTTTAAGTTCGATTTATAGTTGATAGTGGTATCAAATAGGGTATTTTGATTTAAAATATTTTAACCCTTATCATCAACACTAACATCTTGTACGAACGTAATTACTTCATTTATATATTATATGGACTTTTCACATTTTGTATAGCTATTTAATTTATATGGACACCTACTATAATTCGATTTTAACAACGAGTAAACAAAAAATTGAAACATATGTGAAGTGTTCAACGACATATAAATTCTTTATTTGTTCGTTCGTAGGTAAACTGATTTCAGAGTTGAAAAAAGTGCGGAAATTCGATTTTCAGAGCTATACAACTTGAAACTAAGTTATATGATAAAGCCAACGTATGAAACTTCGAAACAAGGGGTCTATAGCTAGAAAACATATCCAATATCTATTAAAATCAAATAAACTTGAGCCACTTTCTATCTGCGTTATCCGTGCACTAAAGAACTCTTCAAGAAATCGGTTGGCACAATAGTTGAACATTCCGTCTAGTAAAAGTCTGTCCACTGAAATTAATTAGTGAGTTTTATTAACACAGATGAACAATATGAGAAATCCTTAGTCCAACATATGATTCAAATATTGTATCTGAAAATTACTGATTTGATTATAGGCGTATGCAGTTACTAGATGTATTTTATATCTACTTGAAATATTTCTTAGTTTTATGAAGAATCTGCTACAGATTAATTGATAAAACTTCTGCAAAAAAAAAGTTGAGTCTGTCGTTGAAACTTATTTCCGATATTATAATTTCATAGAGAACTGAAATTCGTTTTCCGTTTATGTTGTCATTTTGAAATTTAACTTTGCTCTTGAACATCTCTTACTTTATAAGCAATTAGTCAATTACCTTTTCATAGAATCCAGCCCAAATCCAACGATCACAGAAGCGAGTACCATACAGGCCAAATAGATTCCAGATATAAGCTGAATTTTTGCGGCATCCGGTTTCTGCAAATTAGGATTTGACGATTTGTTCACTTCGGCCAAGCAAAAGTTGGCGCCACATATTTTATTATCTTCGAGATGCGGCGGCCTCTCGGTTAGTATAGTGGTAGAGTTGAGTAAAGACTCAGCAATGGGGGATGCTTCGAGAGCTGAACCGGATGATAACACTGAAAGGGAGTGGAAGATATAGTCAGAACAAATTTTACAAGTTTTCATTTCCAGGCGAATGCAGTCGACGTAGAATAAAATATTTTGAATCTTGATTTTAGGAACCTTAGGCACAGTTGCTGATGTCAATTTTTTCATTCGATTCAATTTATATATTTGGCTTAAGATGTTAGCAAAAACTTGTTGAGACAAAAATAAAGTATAGAATATTAGCAAATTCAAAATAATGAATCGAAATTATTTATTTTCATGATTTGAAATTCAATAAAGTGTAATTTCTATAAATTGGTTTCATGAACTACTACTTCATTAATTTGATGAAATATTAAGCAGTGTGTTCCGAAATTGATATAGAAGTATATTCAATCGGAGAAATTTCATTCTGACAATAGTTGTAAACTGTAGTCGTCAAATTATTGATAAGAAAGAGTTTGAAATAGATACACACAATGAAACGTTAAAATTTGAAACATTTAATTTTGAATATATTCAGCAGGGGGAATGTCTAAGATATAAATATTCAACATAATTCATAAACCTAGCTGTTAATTCTTTCTCTCTATATATGTGGAATATGGAGAACTGTATTGAATTAATGATTTTCATCTAACGAATGATTGGAATAAATAGAATTCCTTTCATTGTTTTCTCAACAGCGCTTATGTTCTTTTATTTTTTTTCCTAAGTTTTCATATGTTCTACGGATATACATTTTGTACCTATATAATTGCCATGCGATGATTGTAACAAAATATATATCGGTAGAACACATGGAAACTTCGGAAAACGAACTAAAGAACACATGCACCAGGCAGTGTTCTGAAATAAATGAGGGAGATTATAAGTATTCCGATCAGTCATTAGATGAGAATCATTCACTCATAACAGATTCACATATTTTACATAGAGAGAAAAGATATTTGAAATTGGACTTTTGGGAAGACCTAAAAATTAACTGGTATTATTCTCCATTTACAAGCAGCCACTGCTGCTGATCGCGCTGACCGATTTCCTGCCTGGGCAGCGCGGAAGGCAGTAACTAGGGTTGCCACCCGTACTTTATAATAAAGTATTATACGTTATTCAGGTAATTATACTCTATAACTTATGAGACCAATAAAGTACACGAAAATATTTTATTTCGCTTGATTTGATTTTTTTGGGATTTTGAAAGGTTTAGTCCTAGGTAGTTTTTCGTTAAACGAAATTTTTCGATTGGTGCTGAATCGATGTCGCCACCCGCCAGCGCCCCATCACTCAACCACTCGTTTTTAAAAAATTTTGAATGCAACCTAATCTCAAATGTCGACAAATTAAATCTGTAATAACTTAGTGTGATCTAGTTACTTTGTCGCCTGAAAGTATGGGGTGTATGCGTCAAATCCGGTAGGTCTGATTTTTTGCAGACTTGTTTATGATGCTAGCCTTATGAATAATCTAAGTTTGTGACCTCGAGCGCCGAGCGCAATTTTGTCAAAAATCGAAAAAACCGCGTAAATAGCTTTTTTTCCAAATTTTGGCGATTATAACCGTAAAGGACTAAATTTGCTACAATATGATACTAAAATTGTTTCTGTAGATGCAATACTTTCCGATATTAATTCTGGCAAAGTTTATAGTTTTTCAAGTTTATCACCTTGACTGCTCATAACGTAAGTGACGTTTGAACCCAAAATATACAAAATGTCTGATCCCAGTCTCAGCGTGGGTTTTTGTTTTATATGTAGGGAAGTTAAGTGAAGGTCAAGTGCGCCTCTCCTGGGGCTGGATATCAACCCCAAAATGATGACCAGAGATGCAGCCCCACAACACCTCTTGCAGATGATTTCTTGCGGCTACACGAAGGGTTGTGCAAGCACTTGCAGCTGCAGGCACTGCAGCAAGGCCTCTTGTGACAATATACCTGATGTTGCAGTAGTAGATATCCCAGAAGGCGACGATCTGCCTGATGTCGAAATGGAGGATGATTTCTGGGCACAAGACGTTGACGAATCATCAGCATGCAATCCCAATACGTCGATCCAGATACGGACGAACCTGAACCGATACCTTTCAAGTGGGCTAAATTAATTCAATTTTTTGATTTTCAATATTACTCAATTTCCTGACAAATGAACTTATCAACTTTTGTTGTATTCATCTTTTCCAATTCATTATTCGTAGTTTAGCTTAAACATCGTCGTTCATATTTCTCATTTTCTTTTTTTACATCCCATCATAAAACTACAGGGCTTCGATAGTATAATCGGGGTCAAAATTCATTCAGAACGAGAGATTCGCAAAAAATTGAGGAGTTCGAAGGAAAAAATGATAAACTTTGAAAGGATTGATCTCGGAAAGAATTGGGTCTACAGAGACAATAAAAAAAGTTTTTTCAATAACCTTTGGGGTTATGCTCGCCAAAATTCGAAATAGAACAAATTTTTTCGATTTTTGACAAAGTTGCGTTCGGCGCTCTAGGTCACAAACTTGGATTATTCATCAGGCCAATATCATTCTGCAAAAAACCAGAACTACAGGATTTGACAAATGTTGTTATGTATAAAGTTACTAGACTAATGTATAAAAATGGATGATCTTTATGGAAAAATCGCTTCATTAAACCAACTTTATAATCAGAAGTGTACTTTTTAGGGTTTTGCAGAACTGTCAACTGCACAAAAATGACAGCAAGTATTTAATAAGAGTGATCATATTTTTTTTAAATTGCATTAATTTCATTTTTATTGTCTATTCTTGCCACGTAAGCATTCACAGAAAAAGTTTTTTCTGTGATGAATAGCAAATGGCGAGACGAAAGAAACAAATAGTCCAGTATTTGACGGTTTTCGGCTCAGAATTTTTTCGGACTGAACCGATTTTGATGAAAATTTGTGAGTAAGCGTATTTTACCCTCCTATTGAAAAGTTATATAGTGCCGATGTGTGCTTTTGTCCCGTTTTGAAGGGTAAAATTTAAAAAAAAGGAACATCAGGAATCGATAGAGGGGTTAATTTTAAGCAAAAAATTTTCTATGAAGTTTTTTATATAAGATAATATTTTTCGAGTTATCCGCGATTGAAAATTTTGATTTTTCAATGAAAAATGCTTGTTTTATGGTTTTTTAGACATTACTCAAAACTTTTGGTTTGAACAAAAAAATGATTGAAATCATAATTGAAGCTTCTGGAAAAACGAATCGATTCGTTTTTGAAAAATTGTTTTAGGAGCAATAGCAAGCGAGTTATAGCTTATTGAATATGGGTATTTGTTCGTTCAAAACCGAATTTCAACACTTACCCAACAATAAATAACGGAAAACCGTAAGTTTTTCAAGGAAAAACTCCGAAAATGTTTTCAAAGTACTCGGAAAACCCTTTCAAATGAGCTGTAAAAGAAGTCGTTTGCTTGAAAATTAACCGAGATATAATAGAAACAATTTACTTATTTCGCTTTTTTGGAGAAAAAATCTCTACTATTCTACTATTTTTCTACTATGAAAATTAATTGAGATATTACAGTTTTAAGATTGGATGTGAATGCAAGAACCACCTTAGCCAAGCCCTTTTAGCTGTAAAATCTCAAAAACGAAAGGCCCAAAAAAGTTCATACTCACATGTCTTGTAGCGCTAGGAATTACCTTTAAAATGCGATTTTGAGAGTTTGAAAATCTTGAAAATTAAGGAAGTTATGCTTAAAAAACCAATTGCGTTGCTTTTTTTTAAATTTCGGAGCATATTAAATTATTACTCTCTACAAATTTTGGAGCATTCAAAAATCATTTTAAACATATAATTTGTATCTAAGTATGTACAAACATATATGACCCACACATATATACACATATACACATACACGTAACATATATAAGGTATTAAAATATATTCAACAGATGTAGAAGAAAAAACGGAGATTGGGGCTGGAGTAAAAATGAGGACTGCTTAGAACCAATCCGAATGCTAGAAAAGCCGGCCCCCGAAGAGCTTTTGAAAATGATAGGTTGCAATTGCAAAAAAGGTTGCAATTGCAAAAAAGGTACCAATGCAACATGCAGTTGTCGCAAAGTGGGACTATTTTGCAACGCAGCATGCAGAACATGTTCTGGCGATACTTGCCTAAACTGTCCACCTGTGACAGATCAAGAAGAAGACATCGATAGTGATGACAGCCCGAGCGATGATATATAAATATTTATTATTTTTCATCACACTATGCTTATTGTAATTTTAATTAATAAAATATTCTATTATGTATGAAATGTATTAATAAAATATACAATTATGTATATAATGTACTTACATCTTTTATTTGAGTTATTTTTAAATTATTATAAGTTTATCATTGAAAAAATTAGAGCTGACTTAAAGGGTGGTTTTAAGGGTTGAAAATTTCAAAATGTTTTTTAAAATATATTTCACAATAAGTGTGAATATTTAATAATAATTTTTAAACAAAATTTCAATATAAATAACTGATAGTTTCAAATGTTGTGTATAAAGGGTTAGTTAGGGTAGTTTTCAAGGGTTGATATTTTGTAAAAATTGAAAAATAATTTGAAAACCTGTAGGACATTATTAAATTATTATATATTGATCATAAAAGAATTTACAGCTGTTATACACCCATTTTTTTGAAGATTTTGTCTTAAAGGGTAGTTTTTAAGGGTTGAAAAATTGAAATGTTCTTCAAAATATATTCTAGAATATGCATAAATATTAATTTGATATATTTGAACATAATTAGAATGGAAATAACTCTTACATTCATAGTTTTTAAATTTTTTGTATAAAGGGGTTGTTTTCACCCCCTAAAAATGAAAAGCACACATCGACTTTATATTACTTTTGAAATCGGTTCAGTCCGAAAGAATTCTGAGGTAATACCGTATTTTTACCGTCAAATACTGGACTAAATGCGTCTCTAAATTCGATAAAATATGAATCACTTATTTATTTTTATTTAAATACAGACAGTGAAAATGCTGTGCAGTTGTTTAGTAGAGATGATAATTCGATAACAACTGTAAAAAAAGCAATAAAAAATATGCTTTTTAACATAATAATAAAAAAAAAATAATAAATTTTTATATAGTTTCACTATATAAAAATATTCAGATACTGTATTTAGCAGTAAAGGATAGTCGACATGTTTCGAGTTATGAACTCACTATCAAGACTGACTACAAGACAAGACTCATAACTCGAAACATGTCGACTATCGTTTTCTGCTAAATACAGTATCTAAATATTTTTATATAGCGAAACTTAAGCCAAGTGTGTTTTATTTTAAAGTTCAAACTTTATTCTTTATGATGTTTCACCAAGTGATGTGCGATAATTCAATCTCAGTTTAAGAAAAATAAATTTTACTTTATTTTGATACTATGTACTTTTTTCTTACCTATAATAACCAATGTACTTCAAATGCAAAAAAAGGTGGCAACCCTACTATTCAATAGTACTCCAATTCAGTTATTTCATATGTATGAAAAAGCGATGTTGAAAATTAAAATTTGAAGAATCAGGTAGAATTTTTTCGACTATTGAAATGTGTAGAAATATATGAGAGTTTCATGAATCTCTAGTTTTAATTAAATTCTCACTTGCGCCTTATACTTAAAATGTAGAAGTAAATAGGGAATTTCGGTAAAATAATTTCTTGAAACCCTACATTCAACGACAGCATGTAAACAGTTGTTGACATTCTTCTACTTCCGTTGGAAATACCGCCGCTGTAGGAAGTGTACGGCAGTAGGTACAGTAGCAATTGTATGATCAACGCCAGCGCGAGCGACCCGTTTACATAGTCGTGCCGCATATACTTCCCTACTTACTACGCTGAAATCGTGTCTTCGCATGCACTGATTTAGCATAATTGCATCTACCCTACATATTTCAACTAGACCGAGACAAAACACTAAAACTTAATGCGCTTGATAGTTCATGATTTTAACAATAAATTTTCGAAATTTTAATAAGCGCGCGTAAAACAAATACTGACTTGGTACTCGAATCGGTCGATGGTCGAGCGAGTGGGTGGGCTGGCAACTGGCAACAGAGTGCCTAGTGCGTGTTCTGTTCATGGTTTTGTTTAATCCGTCTCGCAAACTTGCGTTAATTTTAACTTCATTTTGTATAGGAAATTCGGAATTTAAACAGTGCCACGTAGTTCTCGCGTTTGCCACTAGATGACTCTGTATCGATTCTATCGTATTCTATTCTATATCGTCTAGGTGGCACTGTTTAAATTCGCATAGAAAATAAACTTCACGTATACGCGCCTTTTTTTCATTCATTCGTTTTATCTCTTTCGAAATCGTCGTTCGTCCGTCATATCACGTGCTCGCGTATATTCGTATTTGGTGATTGATATTTATTGTCAATTCCTTAGTGTTTCCGTGTTTTTCAAGAATATGAGTGGTAAAGAGAGTAGTTCGAAAGTAAAAAAGTCAAGTGTAGCTGAATACAGAAAAAAGTCAAAAGAAAAAGAAAAGAATATAGAAAACATTTTGAAATATACTCGTAAACTAGAAACATTTTTTACGAACTCTGCAGAAAGGGACGAAACGGTGACAAACACTGCACTATCGCCAGCCATTTCTTGCCCTGGTTCCTCAACCGGGGACTGTTACGTTTCTCCGTCCAACACCAGCCCTAAAGTAGCGACGCCGACGATCTACAATGACGACGAAATTCGAATAGAAGAAAAGTTGTCTGTTCCGTCAAGTGACACTGCACTGTGGCAGGTAAATGATGAATTTCGAGATTATGTTGTTAAAAATGGACTGCAACAAAACGAAGAATCAGATTTTCCAGTTCAGAAAGGCAATATAAAAATCAAAAAAGATTTCTATCAAAAATTATCTTTGAAAAAAAGCTTGTTAATGGCGAAATTGTGAAGAGAAGCTGGTTAGTATACTCAGAATCCATAGGTCACGTGTTTTGTGGTCCTTGCAAATTATATGGAGGAACATCCGTATTTGCCAAAAGTGGATTTAATGACTGGAAAAATTCTAACTTGATAACTGATCATGACAATTCTCCGGATCATCGTAAATGTTTGGGAGAATATGTACGTAGAGGTAAACTTTTTCAACGACTGGATACCCAATTAGTCGAACAATATAATGAAGAAATAATTTATTGGCGAAATGTATTACTACGGGTAATAGAAACAATTAAGTTTTTAGCTTCTCGTGGGCTTCCATTTCACGGTCAAAATGAAATTATTGGATCTGCACTAAACGGAAATTTTCTTGGCTGTATTGAGCTCATATCTAAATTTGATCCTTTCATGGCTGAACATTTAGTGAGATTTGGACAAAAAGGCAGAGGTTTTCCATCGTACTTGTCATCTTCTATAATCGATGAATTTATTTTACTTCTCGCTGACGAAGTTCGACTTTCGATTATAGGAGAAATATAAAAAGCAAAATTTTATTCGATTAGCATTGATTCTACTCCAGATATTTCACACACCGATCAGTTGACATTTATAATTCGTTATATTTTGCCTGACGGAGAACCTGTCGAACGTTTTGTCACATTTTTACCCAATTGCGGTCATAAAGGTGAAGACATGGAGAAAGCTGTTCTTGCGACAATTGACAAAATTTTGGAACTTGATATTAAAGACTGTCGTGGCCAAAGTTATGATAATGCTAGCAATATGTCTGGTCAATACAAAGGTCTTCAGTCAAGAATTAAAGCTGTAAATTCATTGGCTACTTTTGTTCCTTGTGCAGCCCATTCTCTACAACTCGTGGAATGGGCTGCCGCGATAAGTAGTGACAAGTCAGCTGATTTTTTACACTGGAACAACAACTATACAATTTTTTTTCTGGATCTACAAGCAGATGGCAGATTTTGTTATCCAAACTGGATGAAAAATCGACGGTACTAAAAAATCTATCGAAAACTCGATGGAGTGCGCGAGCAGATGTAAGCAAAGCCTCATACAGTTCATACAAACAAGTACTGGAGACATTAAACTCTATTTGCGAAGATGAAAATCAAAGTAAAGAGACCAAAATTGAAGCAAAAGGAATACTAGAAAAAATTAAAACTCTAGAAATTACAGTAATGTTGTGCTTTTGGAACTCTGTGCTCGTAAAGTTTCAAATCGTTAGTGCTTAGCAAGTTCTGTTGATTTATCTAACGTTGTTACTCTTTATGAGACATCTTGATACGTTGCGTGACGAAAAAGAGTTCGAAAATATTGAATCATAGGCAATCAAGAGATGCGAAGTGACCACATACGAAAAAGATGTAAGAAGAAGAAAGAAACCAAAATTTCATTTTGATGAAGTTAAAACGGGGCACATTGAGTTAGAAGGGAGACGATCTTTCATCGTTGATAATTATTATGCAGCTATTGATTGTCTTAAAGTGCAATTAAAAACCGGCAAATTATTTATAATACAGTAAACACAAAGTTTGGTTTCTCATGGAAACTGCATGAACTAGACGAGAGTGAATTTATTAGAAGCAAGGCGAAGGAGTTAAAACAACTATATGCCACTGATTTAGCAGAAACATTTGCAGAAGAATGCGTCAATTTGGCGCAGTTTTTAAAATCTGACACCGAGGCCGAGCATTCTATTTCTGCAAGAACCCCGAAGGGTTTGTTGCAGTTAGTAAAAAGTTTTAATATTTCATGCATGTTCCCGAATGTGGAGATAATATTAAGAATTTTTTTGACAATGAGTGTTACCAACTGCAGCGGCGAAAAGTCTTTTTCAGCACTTAAAAGAGTAAAAAATTACTTGCGTTCCACACTCCGCCAGCAAAAACTTGCCGCGCTCTCGCTAATGTACATAGAAAGTGATTTTTTACAAACAATTACATTCGAAAAAATTGTGGAAAGATTTGCAAACGATAAAGCACGAAAAAGAACTTTTGTGTAATCAAATAATAATTACTAAATTACTATAATTTTCAAATAAATCATTGATCAGTTTCAAAAATGTTTCACTTACATGATGCCTCTTCTCACAGAAGTGTAAATATTTAAAAAATACTCAAGCAACTTCCCACATTAGATGGCCACGGTCATAGTTAATAGCAATGGTAATGCGTCCAAACACGACATGGATTTGGTTTTCTACTTGGTAGCCTGCAGTCACTTGTCATGATTTTGGTCTTATAATGCGTGAGGTACTTTGCCTTTATGTGCGGTCAGCTTGAAAAATGGTTTGCCACCCTAAGGTAATATATTTATATATATATATATATATATATATATATATATATATATATATATATATATATATATATATATATATATATATGTATATATATATATATACATATATATATATATATATATATATATATATACATATATATATATATATATATATATATATATATATATATATATATATATATATATATATAATATATATATATATATATATATATATATATATATATATATATATATATATATATATATATATATATATATATATGTATATATATATATATATATATATATATATATATATACATATATATATATATATATATATATATATATCTATATACAATTTATACATTTATATATACCCTATTGTTTTATCATTATATAAAACTGTGATGTGAGCCATACGCTAAATAAATAAATTAGTTTTACATGATACTTTAGTTAGACCGTCCGTAACACACCTGGCGGGGGCGCGTCCTCCTAACTAGCCTAGGGCGTCAGAACTATATATACATATATATATATATATATATATATATATATATATATATATATATATATATATATATCTATATACAATTTTATACATTTATATATACCCTATTGTTTTATCATTATATAAACTGTGATGTGAGCCATACGCTAAATAAATAAATTAGTTTTACATGATACTTTAGTTAGACCGTCCGTAACACACCTGGCGGGGGCGCGTCCTCCTAACTAGCCTAGGGCGTCAGAACTCTTGATCAGTCGCTATGGTCTAAGGAAGTTACTTACCTGGGAGTAACTATGGATGCGAGATTAACATGGAGAAAACATATAAACAAAGCAGTACTGATGACAAAAGCAGCAATGGCGCAGCTGTATCCACTCATCAATAAAAAGAGCAAGATGACGAACAGAGTCAAGATAGCCCTGATAAGGGTCATAGCCAGACCACAAGTGACGTACGGATCAGGACCGTGGGGATACACTGCAAGAAGCAACTTAGACCGGATAGCAAGTACGGAAAATAAATTTATTAGAACAGCTTTGGGAGCATCATGGTATGTTCGGAATGAACAAATACATAGAGATATTGAATAGGAACCTATCAAAGAATTTATGAAGAGAAAAGCGCAAAATATATTTACGGCAATAAAAGAGCATCAAAATCAAGAGCTCAGAGATTTGACAAACTACGATGCAGAAGAGGACGCTAAAAGAACTAGAGACCAACTTGAATAATAATAATTTTATTTACAGGTACTTCCATCCATAAGATATACCCAAGCAGATTTCTCCGGAAATTCGAGCGAGAAATGGAATCCTCTCCACCCTTCACCCCATCCTTACCAATTCACATTTTCCATTTCCCCTCTCTTTTTCAATGCGCCATACACAAGACATACACCTGGGTCTGGAAATATAGACACAAGATAGAGAACAGGTTCTAGTGCAGACCTCAGCACGTGAGTCCTAATTCTAAGTGAGAGACTGAAGGTTTAGTAGGCAAATGCCCGGAAACCGAAGGAACAGAGGTGTTTTTAGTGGGTAGGCAATATTATATATATATTATATATTTTGAGCTTTGCGATGGAACAACGAAAAAACACTCAGACAGGTCAAATTTTGTTGAAAGGGGGACAAATAAGGGTGTTCAAATGAGTTTGATATCGCTACCCCTCTAGCCGCAACCCCTAATAGCTCTCATTTTTGAATAAGGAAAAGGGGTCGAGCAGCACCTTGTTGGAAAGGCAATTCAATTTCCTGCATAAGAGAATTTTTGTTTTCATCACTTTATTATTATACAGAGTGACTCAGTATTGCAACAATAACATTCACACGCCGATTTTGGATCTTTGAGATGGAAAGAACGCACGGACGGGTCACAATATGAATTCGATATCACTACCCCTCTAGCCACTACCCTATCAGCAATTATTTCAATTTAAACGAAAGCGCACGATTGTCTTTGTAAATATAATTGTTTTCACGTTTTCAGTTATTGTCTCGGTTTCAGCATTTTCAACAAAATTCAACCTGTCTGAGCGTTTTTTCGTTATTTCATCCCAAAGCTCAAAATTCGGGGTGGTTGATGCAGTACTGAGTCACTCTGTATAATGATAAAGCGATGAAAAAAAATACACTCATGCAGGAAATTGAATTGCCTTTCCAACAAGGTGCTGCTCGACCCCTTTTCCCTATTCAAAAATGAGAGCTGTTAGGGGTTGCGGCTAGAGGGGTGGTGATATCAAACTCATTTGAACATCCTCATTTGTCCCCCTCTCAACAAAATTTAAACTGTCTGAGCGTTTTCTCGTTATTTTATCCCAAAGCTCAAAATTCGGGGTGGTTGATGCAATACTGAGTCACTCTGTATAATAATAAAGCGATAAAAAAAATACACTCATGCAGGAAATTGAATTGCCTTTCCAACAATGTGCTGCTTGACCACTTTTCCCTATTCAAAAATGAGAGCTGTTAGGGGTTGCGGCTAGAGGGGTGGTGATATCAAACTCATTTCAACACCCTTATTTGTCCCCTTCTCAACAAAATTTAACCTTTCGGAGCGTTTATTCGTTATCACATCCTAAAGCTCGAAAATCGGGGTGGTTAATGCAATACAGATTCACTCTGTATAATAATAAAGCGATGAAAAAAAAATACACTCATGCAGGAAATTGAATTGTCTTTCCAACAAGGTGCTACTCGACCCCTTTTCTCTTTTCAAAAATGAGAGCTGTTAGGGGTTGCGGCTAGAGGGGTAGTGATATCAAACTCATTTGAAGACCCTCATTTGTCCCCCTCTCAACAAAATTTGACCTGTCCGAGCGTTTTTTTGTTATTGCATCCCAAAGCTCAAAATTCGGGGTGTAAATTTATGGATGGTCCACCATATATATATATATATATATATATATATATATAT
>JARQZK010005140.1:82500-85000 GCA_030704885.1 Cynegetis impunctata | reverse complement strand
ATATATATTATATAATATATATATATAATATATATTAATATATATATATATATATATATATATATATATATATATATATATATATATATATATATATATATATATATATATATATATATATATATATATATATATCAACTATTGAATCCCACACACGCCGGGTTAGCAACCGGTATCGCTTTTGAAGTTTTCACCTCGAAAAAAAACGCGCACTACGGCGTGGCGAACCGAAGAGGCGCGTCTGTCGACGCGCGAATTCTGTTTCGGACCAACTAGGAGTCGTTTCTCTTGACGGTCCGGCTCAATGCGCGGTGACAGGCATCGAGAAGATTAAAATATTTCTTGATTCTTATCTTATTTTTCAGTTTGTAGTTCATAAACCTTTTCCTCTGACATAGAGAAATATTTGAAAATTCTTCATTTTTTATAAAATCATTAAAGAAATGATGAAATTAACCGTAAGTGTCTCTATTTTGATTAATATTAGGAACCCAGCATTTCTACTTGTTTTTTCTTCTTCTTCCATAGTGACAATTAAACTAAATACAAGGAGATCATCTTCTGACGAACTGCTCAACGTACCTCACAAGACAACGTACTGCGTTCTTTCAAATGCTGAAATAAATGAAATTCTCGCCGAGGCATTCAAGAAGTGACGCGACGCTTCGGCCCAGTGCGCGGACATCAGCTAAATGACGCTTTGTCTCGCAACGCTTCCGTTCGCGACATTTCGGCTAAGTGCGCGTGAACCTTTAAGGTTTTATCGGAAGCGTCGCGAACGAAAGCGTTGCGAGACGAAGCGTCATTTAGCTGATGTCCGTGCACTAGGCAGAAGCGCGTCGCGTCACGTCACAGCGAGAATTTCATTTATTTCAGCATTTCAATGAACATAGTACATTGTATTGTGAGGTATAATGACCAGTTGTTCAGAAGAGGATCTCCTTGTATTGAGGTTAATTGCCACTACGACGGAAGAAGAAACAAACAAAAAAAATGCTAGGTTCATGATATAAATCAAAGTAGAGACACTTACGGTTAAATTCATCCTTTCTTTAATGATCTTATACAAGATAAACATTTTTCAAATATTTATGTATGTCAAAGGAAAAGGTTTTTCAGCTACAAACTGAAATATGAGACAAGAATCAAGAAATAGTTGAATCTTCTCGACGCCTGTCACCGCGCATTGAGGCTAAGCATCAGGAGAAACGACTCCTAGTTGGTCCGAAGAGAATTCGCGCGTCGACTGACGCGCCTCTGCGGTTCGCGACGCCGTAGTGCGCGG
Organism: Cynegetis impunctata; assembly: GCA_030704885.1. Classification (NCBI taxonomy): domain Eukaryota; kingdom Metazoa; phylum Arthropoda; class Insecta; order Coleoptera; family Coccinellidae; genus Cynegetis; species Cynegetis impunctata. The sequence continues at coordinate 83,715 of JARQZK010005140.1, read as the reverse complement.
GCTACCATTGAAAGTAATAAAAACGTCTCGGGCGAAGAATCCACAATTTTCCTCTCGACGCTTCCGTACGCGACACTTCCGATAAGTGCGCCTTAAGAATCCTGACTACTTATTTAAGGGACAGATATATTTAAGCCATACCTCCCTGCTGAATAAATCAATATTTAAGTGGTTTGTGAAAGTTTTCTAGGAAGGATTACCTACCCATCGATCTACCATTCATTTTCATGTTGTTATCGTTTCTTTACTAAAATTTATGTTATTGTAATACCAAGATTTCAGTATTCAGTTTTCTCTGATGAAGCGACCGTTTGGCAACACGAGTCGATTATAGTATTCGTAAACATCAAACATGTATTTTGCTAGTAATATTAGTATTTCAATATATCGCTTTTTAAAACGTCCATTAAGCTGGCATTGTCAACATAGCGGAATCAAATTTAGTATAGTTGAGAATTTGTTGCTATTTTGTTGCTAATTAGTTACAGCAAAATTTTGCTCCAGCCGTTTGGGAAAAAAATGAGACAATGCCAGCTTTTGGGTAAGCTGGCATTGTCACATAAATTTTTGGCACATACAGTAGAAATAACTGATTCTAAATTTGTTGCTAATTAGTTGCTAATTAGTTCACGCATAAATTGATTTGTTGCTCCAGCCGTGTTGGGAAAAAATGAGACAATGCCAGCTTTTGGGTAAGCTGGCATTGTCACATAAATTTTTGGCACATACAGTAGAAAATAACTGATTCTAAATTTTGTTGTGCTAATTATTGCTTAATTAGTTACACAGCGCAAAATTTAAGATTTTTGTTGCTCCAGCCGTTTGTGGGAAAAAAAAAAAAATGAAGACAAATGACAGCCTTGTGATTAAGCTGGCATTGTCACATAAATTCTTGGCACATACAGTAGAAATAACTGATTCTAAATTTGTTACTAATTAGTTGCTAATTAGTTACAGAAAAATTGATTTTGTTGCTCCAACCGTTTGGGAAAAAAATGAGACAATGCCAGCTTTTGATTAAGCTGGCATTGTCATATCAATTTTTGGCCCGCACAGTAAAAATAACTGATTCTAAATTTGTTGCTAATTAGTTGCTAATTAGTTACAGCAAAATTGATTTTGTTGCTCCAGTCGTTCGGGAGAAAATAATAATAATAATAATAATAATAATAATAATAAGGCCTTTATTTCCTACAGGTAAAAAGAAAACCCAGT
>JARQZK010005140.1:62500-77500 GCA_030704885.1 Cynegetis impunctata | reverse complement strand
ATCTGGATAACAAGCCCTCCACAAAGGATATTGGGAACAAACAATTCACCACTCAGATCAAAAATGCAGAATCTCGTCGTGATAATATATACTTCCTGACATGAAATGTCTAATCGCCAACTGTGGCGTACGTAATTCCAAAGCAAGCTATCATAGCGTTTTTAAAAACTCTGGATATACTCACCAGAATAAGCTCCTTGAATACTTGTTGCGATTGGCGCACATATTCCAAATCAAATCATGAAAATTATACAAGTTCACCTTGGTCAATTTAATGTACTACATAAAGTGAACAAGGAAAATTGGTTGAATGTATGCAGATTTTGAGTCGGGATGACTTGACGTTTTCTCTAATTCGTCGTTGGATTGTGAATGTAGAATTCGCGTCGCGTAATACATATAACCAGCTCCTTTGGAAAGTTGTTTGATAATGTTTTGGGTTCCGTACCCAAAGGGTAAAAACGGAACCCTATTACTAAGACTGTCCGTCCGTCCGTAAGTCCGTCCGTCCGTCCCTTTGTCCGTCTGTTTGTCTCCAGGCTGTATCTCAAAAACCGCGATAATAATAATAATAATAATAACTTTATTCATCCTTTCAGACAAGATACACTTGTATAGAACACGTTTACAAAAAAGACAATAAAGACAAAAAAGAAAAGTAATATAACATGTAATAACAAGATACTTAAAGGCTAATTTATATCCGTATCCAAATATTCCCCCTTGCTGTAAAAACAATTCTCGAGTGGCAAAAACTTAACTTCTTTTTTGAATCTTCTGTACTCCAAAACCTTCGACCTATCGGGCAGATGGTTGAAAAATTTGATGCCATTATACATAGGTGACTACTGAAATTTAGAAGTTCGGTGTTTTGGAATACAGAGAGTTTCTCTATGCCTTGTTTCATAATCATGAAACTCAGAACACTTACTCAGTGATAAAACATTTCTACGAGTGTACAACAGACATCCTAGAATATAAATACAAGGGAAACACAGTATTTTGTTCTTTATAAAAAAGGGTTTACAGGTCTCTTCAAGTTAAAAATCAAACATATTATTTTCTTCTGGGCAATGAAGACTGAATTGCTAAATGGTGAATCACCCCAAAATATAACGTTATAGTTGAGGTGACTGTATGCAAGTGGATAATACGAATTTATTAGAGAATCCTGTGGTAATATAAGTTTTATGCGTCTCAAAGCGTAAAATGCGCTACCCAATTTTCTGCAAACGTGATCAGCGTAATCCCTACACTTTAAATTTTTATGAGTATGTAATCCAAGGAACTTGACACACTGAGAAGGCCTCAGCTCAACGAACTGAAGATTTAGGATTAATTTTAATAATAATTAAGATCCCTCATCTGAAAGTGGACAAGTTCAGTCTTGCTTGCGTTTAATATGAGGGAGTTCCTGAAACACTAATCCGTGACACTAATACCCGACTAATGATTCACAACCTGCCCCGAGTTCGTCAAAAGTTTGTGCAGAAATAATGAACGAAGTATCATTCGCAAACAATTCAATCTTGATATTCAGCAAATTGAATAAATGGTTCATGATATAGTCGGGCAAGTCATTTATGAAAATAATAAATAAAAGTGGTTCCAGGACTGAACCCTGAGGCACGCCTATTTCTACAGGGTATCTAACTGAGCTGTGTTGCCCCACCCGCGCAATCAACCATCGATTGGTCAAAAAGCTTCGTATCCACTCAAGGAAAACACCCCTGAAACCTAGATTGAACAATTTATCCAGTATAAAGTTGAAGTTCAACCATTCAAATGCACGAAATTGGTCAAAAAACAACCCAGCCACAAAAATCCCATCATCTAAACAATCATACACAGTTGAAATTTTCAGGAATTATGTATTTCTGCTCCCGCTATAACAACAAATTTTAAAAACAAAATAAAATGAATATTTAAGGTGGACTTCCATACAACAAACGCGATTTTTTTGCCCTTTTTTTCTCGATATCAATAATGGCAACAGGTAGGCACTTGAAATATTCACGAAATACTCAGTTGTATTTTCACTTTATGAATAAATAATAAAATTGAAATAAAATATACATCTGAGGGGGCTCTCATACAAAAAACGCCATTTTTTGACTATTTTTGCTCTATCTCAGTAAAAGGTAACAGGTAGGCACTTGAAATATTCACAAAATACTTAATGGTATATTTACTTTAATAATAAATAATAAAATTTAAATGACCCGCACATTTAGTTAGAAAAAATAACGACAGCTAAATTCGCTAATTTTTGGATATATTATAGATACTGGCCACCTACACAACATATCACTTTTAAATTCTGTTCCTACGATTGGTTTAGGATATAGAGTGGTCCAAATATATATGTCCAAAAAAATCATATTCATAATTTCAGAAAATGATGTTAACATACAAATTTTTACTGGAATATGATTACTTCACTGAAAAACCGTTCTTTAAAGGAAGCCATCCAAATACTTTGAAAATGAGCCCGGCATATACAGGCTGTTTACTCGATGAGTTTGTGTATGCGGCTTCAACTTCGACAGTTTTATGCCAAAAAATTCTTTTTCTAGCCTCATTGATAACAAACGATATCTACAACAGTGAAACAGAATACAGCTTCCTAACATGTATAGTTTAGAGAAAAAAAAAGGGTTCCAAAATTTAAAATCACAGAATTTTTTTTCTTTATTACTTGAAAACTTTTTATTTGTGAGGTACTGGAGAGTAAGTAAGTCGAATAGTCTATAAAAAGTACATATCATGTTGAAACGTTTTTATACCGTATGTTCATTTTTACAGGCCTCGTAGATGAAAATTTATTAATTATTTTTCATCTTGAGGTGATCAAGATATTAACTTAGAAATTGATGAAGCTCATCTTGATATTAACCTTGTTAGGTTGAGACTATTTTCGAGATATAAAAATGTTACAAAGTATCAGCTATGGATTCAAATTAATGAAGACCGAGAGTCGGTGTCGACTACTACTGTACCTGTGAATCTGTACCTGTAAATCTGTACCTATAACTGTACCTGTAAATCTACTGTACCTGTACCTGTAAATCTACTGTACCTGTACCTGTAAATCAGGTCCAAGAACACTCGGAACATGTGCTCATGTGGCAATGGTGTTGTGGTACCTTGTTTATTCTGGTATGCTCCCGCACGTGAAATATCCTTTAACTAAAATTATAGATTCGGTAAACAACGCGATTTCAATTGATATTCAAATGTGAAAATAATTATTCATTCAGGATACTAGACTTTTGGTCAAAGAACGTATTTCACTGTACCTGTATCTTGAAAAGTGAGTCTATGGATCTGGAAGAAGCGATTCCAAACCACTCTGAACAATACAAACTGAATATACTATTCTTACTTGTCTCGTTGAAATCCAATCAGTCATTTTCCGACATTAGGAAACGAACATACGGTATATGAACTTTAGTTTTAACATGAATGTGGCCGGTTTTTTAACTATTCGATTTGGCAATGAACTCATTTATTTTTCCAGTACCTCACAAATAATCCCTGTACAAAATATAAAGAAGAAAAATTCGGTGATGTCAAATTAGACCATCCTTCTTTCTAAATTGTACATGGTAGACAGTTGTACTTTCTGTCTACTATTTGGGGTATCCTTTGTTATTATTAGGTAAGAAATAAAGCCTTTCGAAACATAATTGTCGAAGTTGAGACCGTGTACACAAACCCATCGAGTAAACAGCCTGTATATGTCGGACTCAATTTTGAGTTATATGAGTGACTATCGTCAAGCTATAGCTTTCTACTGAGGTTATCGCATTTCACAGAAAGTCTGTACGTTAACAGCATTTTCTAAAATTGTAAAGATGGTTTATCGAGACATTGACATTTGGACCACTCTATATACTCTCGCGAACCAGTCGTGAGAACAGAATTTAAAATTAATAACTTTCATAGCTGGCCTGTATCTATAATATATCCAAAAATTAGCGAATTTAGCTGTCGTCATTTTTTCTAACTAAATGTGCGGGGTCCTTTAAGGCGGGCATAGTCAATGGTACTGAACTCTTCGTGCGATTTGGCCGATTTTATAAATTATTAAAGAATGTTACTTGTTCACTTCATGTAGTAAATATATCTACCTATGGAACATTTTTAAAATATATAAACATAGTCGTTGATGCGTTTTAGCAATCCTGAAATTAAATTCCGAAAGCGACTAATCTAGCAGAATGTAATTTGTCAAATTCATTAAGAACAGGATCTCCATGAAAAAGCTGAATAAGATTCAGGAGTTTAGGAGTGGTAATCATTCGATCAATCATTTATTCGTCTTCGTTCTCTGCAAAATCCGAGAACCAGCTTTTTCCACGCTGACCGCAGGAGATTTCACTTCAACATAACTTGCAAGCTGATCGACATGCGATGCTTCGAAATAAAATGCCTTTTTTGTGTTTCAGGTGATCTATTACGCCAGTATTCCGATCACACAATAATTTAAGGTTTCGCTCTGAGGTACCACAGCTGGAGAAGGATGATCGATCCACATTTATTTCATGGTTCGATTCTTCTTTATGTGGGACAAATATAATTTTCCAATACCGTGAATGAAAATAAGTTTCAGTCAGAGCTTATAGATCTATTTGCGATAATTTTCATCCAATTCTGTTGCAATAAAATGTGTTCCTTACTTCAGATTTTTGATCTAATATATATGTATTATATTTTTAAAATTTGGTTACTTGCATAAATGGCTCAGCTCTCAGCCTCAGCTCCATCGCATAATAATATTTTCAGTGTTAGTGTGTTGCCGCTTCTACCGTTAAGTAGAAACAATATTTATATTTCAAATGAGATATAATGAATACTGTATATTAAATTCTTCATTTTTTGTTCAAAATATAGTGTTTATTACTGCATTATATCTATAAATTTCGGAGGTAGTTTGATAATATCCCATGTAATATTTTAGCATGAAGAATTTTTATGTGTGATATGGAAGGAGTAGTTACAAAAATGACGTTGTGCATTTGTTTCAAAGCGAACACCCTATATACCAGTGGTGGGGAAACTTTTTTTAAGACGGGTCATTTGTAATAACTAGACAATCGTAGCGGGCCAAAGAATAATGCTTAAACGTTAAAAAATTTATGTGTTCTATAAACAAATACATATATTATTACATACACTTATTATTTTGATAGTAAAAAAGCAAAAGGTAAGAAAATTATAAGCACAAAATATAAAATGAATTTAGTGTAGTTCTTGATGTGAAGTATTATCACTTTATTTTCTGGTATCGTTGCTGGTTGATGGTGCATGAGAAAAATGAAATTGAGACTGTTTCATCAAAATTTCATCATAGTCCGGTTCCATTTGCGAAGCAGAAATTCTTAAAACTGATGAAAGGTGCTCATCTGTAATTCTGTTTCTTAAAGAAGTTTTTCTAAGCTTCATTGTTGAAAAGATTTTTTCGCATATATAAGATGAGCCGAACATTGTCATTATCTCCATTGCATGAGTAATTAGATTTGGGAATTTATCTGGACTTAAATTACGCAAAATAGTGGCCGTTGGAAAAATTTAACCAAATTTTAATAGTTTAGTTCTGCCTCGGAAAACATTTCAAATACAACATTTCGGCTCATTAGGTGTGATACAATCCGCTGGAGATGCCAGTATGCGGTTGCAGAAATTTACCTAAATGTTGATACTTTTGTTCTGCAACAAAAAAAATTAAAAAAATGAAAGAAATTGTTGGCTGACACAGGTCAAGGCCATTTAGGCAATCTGCCTATTGATTTAAAAAGAATATCAGGTACCTTATTTCAGCTCATCTGAGTCAATGTGAGCCGCTAAAGATGCCAACATATATGTAAGACATGAAAAACTTTTCGGGAATTCTGGTCTAGGAGATCTAAAACGGATAAAAAAAACCTCTCCCGCACCTGACTGCTTTCCTTTGATACACTGCAATAGTAGGTATTTTATGGGATAAAATAAGATTAAAAAAAAACCACAAAAATGATCACAAAAAGTAGTAGGGTTTCTCTTTACTAATAGCAAAAATATGCTCAGAACCACACTCGCCACAAATAGCGAGCAATCAAATAATGATATCCTAGCTGTTGATTATCTACTAAGATTTTTAGAAAATACATGAAAACGGCAATAATTTTCAAACGATCAACAATCGGCTATCTTATCATGAAAAATATAAAAGTTGACCGTGGTCAATTTAATATATTACATAAGGTAAACAAGGAAATTTCCTCTATAATTCAAAAAAAAATCAAACAACTTCCCAAGGGAGCTGGTTATATGTATGCCGAGCTGCGAATTCTACATTCACAATCCAACGGGAATTATGATGTTTTCTATAATGCACCGTTGGATTGTGGATGTAGAATTCGCAGCTCGGAATACATATAACCAGCTCCTGTTTGGAAATTTTCTCATATTTCTTATATATTATATATACCTTTTTTATTTGTAATTTTATTGAAAAGAGTTAAATAATAGTAAACTTGGAGTTGAATTGCTAATGACCCCCCTCACATATCCCAACAATAAAATTGCGTCCTCTAAAGAACGCAAGGTTATCCCAAAAAAATGTGACATTTTAATGGACTATATATAAAGGCTAGGTGGTGAATTCGATGAAAATTTTGCTCAGCAATTTCTGAGTAATTCAAGACATATATGACATATCATATCTAACGGAGTTTCATACCGTTAATCTGCCATTTAAACTGTTCTTCTGCTGTCTGAGGAATTAGATATTCTGTTCAAAGAATCCATCTGATTAGTCGAAAATAACATGAATATTTATGTAAAGAGTGGAGAAATAATGTTTCATATTCACGATAAGCACGAAAGAGAATAACATTCGTTTTAATTTGACGTAAAAATTGATTGTCTGTAAAGGCTGTAGCTCTATTTCCTAATTAATAAAAAAATTATATTTATTATTATTTCTATTTGGCAAAAGCCACAGATTTTTGCTGATCGTAAGATACTGCCGATATGTTGTCTTATTGGTTAAATCATTCGAACTGTTTATGCGTTCCTTTTTTAATGTTTTATATTAAACTTTCAGAAACAGATTCAGAAAGAATTGAGACTGAAACTGAAGAAATTCAGATAGTTGCGTTTTCCGACTTCATCACACAAGACAACTTTGTATTCGGTTATACAACTGATTTTTAACATTAGAGAGATGTGGGGCACTTTGTTTACAATAACTTTTATGTGACGACTTCCACTTATTCAAAATGAAGGTGAAGATCATGAATTTATTTCATTAGTGAAGCAGTAAAAACTTTTTGAATTAATGAAAATAGTGTGCAGAAAAAATTAATTTGTGTTTTCTATTTTCTGATTGAACAAGAATATTGACTCGTTTAGATTCCATTGAATACATATAGAAATATATGTCTTTCTTGAAATTCAATCAATATAGGTGCTTCATAATTTTCAATGTTATTTATTAATTGCAATAATTATTTCCTGAAGTATATTAATAGTAAATTGACGGTGTTAGTCTGAAGACAATAATAATTTGGTATCAATAAGGTCAAACAAAAAATTTCAATGGTTTATTTTCAACTAAAATGGATAAACATGGCAACATAGTAGAAATTTTCAATTGTTCGTTCTTACCTGCTGAACTTATGAGATTACCCCAAACTTGTGAGAGGGCGTAGAACATAAAGAATACACCAAAAAATTTTGGATAAATTACTTCTGATGCAACTCCTGTAATTCTTGAATATGCCCTCGAAACAATGGTCAGGTAAGTACACTTGGCACACCAGAGAGGACCTCCTCCTAAACCCACCGCAAGACCTGCTGGTATCATCGTGTAGAATTTGGGATAGAACTGCGCAGCTATGAACGGCATATACGTGATGAATGAGTAACAAATCGTCCATTTAATAGACAGTAAACTGAAATTAATGAAAGAAGGAAATGTTATTTGTGAATTTATCATTTACTTGTAGTTATTACAAATCCGGACACCCTACTGCGTAGCACTAGGAATGATAAAACCCCTTGGCGCATGTGCATGTCGTAATACCTGATAACTCTATCGCAGATCATTTTTCCTCATGGTGACTATATCGGGAAATGTATAGTATTTGCGATATAAATAAAAATTTGAGTGAAATTCATAATTTTTACTAATTTTTTCATTTCTAGGTGGCGCCACGTTAATATTTTTTGAATGTATTATATAAATTGAAAAACTACACATTAAATGCTATCATTTTATTTCATTATTGTAAAAATCGGCGTAGGTTCAAGATTCATAGATAGCACCACAAGTCTATGGACAAAAAAAATTTAAAAAACGCTATAATTTTCTTATTCTTCATGAAGAAAAATTTTTGAAAACACTTTTCTAATGAAATCATATGTGTTTTATCGATATCCGTTGGAATTTTTAAAATCGGACCAGCTACTAACTTTTTGTCGTGAGAATATAACCCCTTAGCTTCGCCTCGGGGTAATAAACATTACGACAGTTTTTATTCAAAGATTCAATTATTTCCATGGAAGATAGTCACTATGCGTGGCTTCGATTATTCCATTCTTTCTTCTAGTTACTGAAATTGAAATTGTTCCTAGTGAAATTTACTTTATTCAGTGTTTATGTTGTGCAAGCAGACTAAGCCTACCCAATCCTAAGTCCGCGGACTATAAAAACTGTAAATGGCCCGCTTGAGCAAGAAGTTTCAACATATTCGCCAAGTAAATTTTCTTTTCACACAAAAAGTGTTCTGAGCTTCACAAAGTTCTTCTGGAAATCATTTCCAGATGAATTTTCAGAAGAAACTGACCTGGGCTATCAATTTTTGAGTAGTTTCGAATCAGAATTTCAAATCCAAATTATATAATAGATAAAGAAAGCACATCTCTAACTGTGCAACATATTTATGTTCTGTTTTTAATGTCAACATCAGACGCATTTTGATTTTTCTTAATTCGACCGAAGATTTTTTCTATATCAGAATGTTCCATTACTGTTTTGTGCTATAATACCTTCATTCAATTGTTTACGGAAGAAATAGAAAGCAGTGGTCAGTGACCCACCCTGTAATTTTTAAATCTTCAATTTGCCAACTATTGAAATGGTTGGGTAACCTCAGGCTAGATCATAAAAATCCGAGTATCCGGTGAATGCTACAATATAAGCACATAAATGAAATTAGTGAGAAATTCACTGGAAAGTATAATATTGCAATATTCTGGGCACCAGCTGCTTTATTAACTAACATAATTCATTTCAATTTTAAAGATTCATTATATTATTGTCAATAAATTATATCTATCATACTTTCAGATTAATCGAATATTAGAAATCATTTTCGATAAAAATGCTACTATAATTCATTATAAATATTATTGAATATATTCATATCAATGTATTGATTATATAGATTTAAATAAATTCTTGAACTCAATAACTTTAAGTTAGAATGCCGCTTTTATCCAAATGCACATTATTTCATTGCTTCAATATTCGCACTAGAATTGTGTCAAAATTATGGTTTCCGAAAGTTAATACTTAAATTTAGAAGAAAAACAACTCAATTTGTTAAAAGAATGAGCGGGGCCGGAAAATCTGAACAAACCACTCAGCAAGAGATTGATATAAATTAACGATGAAGTTTCCATCAAGAAAAGTTAGCAAATTCGACGATAAATTTATAAAAGATTCACATCTGGTCCCTAACGAATATGTTCGGATTTCCTTTTATTTAGTTCGACGAATCAAAAAAGATGAAATTTTTCGTCAATCTTTTCGTGGCTTTCGAGGCTTTGTACATGATCACAGCTCATCCAGATTGAGATAGATGCCTGAATTCTCTTACGTGGATTGAGTTGCAACGGTAGAGGTTTCTACAAATTTTTAACTGGCGCCATTTTCATGTGTCATTTTTCTCGTGGTTTTTGAGGTTTGCCCACATTCACAGCATGCACTATGAGATTCTTCATGGATATGCTGTACCGTCCCAATTTGTATAGTGAAATTTCAATCGTTTTCGTAGATTTTTGGGTATATGGCATCTCTATAGTCACTCCAATTTGAGGCAGAAGGCTGGAAATGTCTATGAGAATACGGTTAATTTCACTAATTTCAATATATAAGTTTTTTCAAGATTTGCGACTCTGTAGATCCTCCAAATTGACTTAGAGGGTTAAAAATTTTCATAAGAAAACCAAAGAAAAAGAGGGAAAAATGTAACCCCAAAGTCAGAGCTTTGCTGCTCACGCGTTAATTTCCCCTACTAGTATGTGAAAATTCTGATTGTGGCCAATTGAACCACTAGAAACCCATAACGTTTTTGATAATTTGGAGGTTCAATTGATTGAAAAATTTTGTATTAATTCAATAATTTTCAAGAATTATGAAATAAATATGGATATATATATATATATATATATATATATATATATATATATATATATATATATATATATATATATATATATATATATATATATATATATATATATATATATATATATATATATATATATATATATATATATATATATATATATATATATATATATATATATATATATATATATCTATATATATCTATATATATATATATATATATATATATATATATATATATATATATATATATATATATATATATATATATATATATATATATATATATATAATTTATTACCACAGTGAATCGGCACTGATCGTTTTACCGGAATTCTTATTCTTAACAATAATATTTCTGAAATAATTAATAAAATGGATGTGGAAATTTTGATCTTTGCTGTGTTTACAAGGCATGCACCTCCCAAAGATAGGAAAATTAGGTTTTTTTATCAATATTGTAAATGTTAGAGAATTAATTAAGTAAAGCCAGGGTTGAAGGAGGTTGCAAAACCTTATAACTTCCCAAAATAAATTATTTAGCTAGATAACAAAAATGTATTTCATCCCCCCAGAAATCTTGAATAAACGTATTTTGATTGATTGATTGATTGAGGCATGCACTGTAGGACCAACGGCTGAAGACACAGCACTAAAAACGTGACACAAAATTTGTGAAATTAGATAGCAGTAGATGGTGAGGTTCAATAATTGTCCGTTGATTTCCAATGACATTTAATTAAAAAAACAATAAAACATTGCGATAACACATATTTAGAAACTAGATAAAAAAAGTTTTTGTTTTAATATAGCTTAATGAATTTTTTTGTACCAGTTGCACTACGTTTTTGATAGACGTTCATTTTTACTCAAGATATGATTAAATGTAGTTAACGTCATTATCATGTACACAAAAAATCATTTCTCATGTTCTTTCAAACTTGCAAATAAGTGATGATATTCTCCAGTAGCAGGAAAGCTGCTTTCTTTCTCTGTTAAGCACAACATCAAGTTGTTCCTAGACATGAAACATTGAACGAATGTTTTCTGTCAGTTACTATATAAACTTTGTATAAGGCTGAAGTGGACACAGTTACAACAATTCCCGTTCTAGATAAATATTGCTCAAGCTACAACATACTCTCATTTATAACTTGAGAAAACAATTCCATAAGAACAAAAGTATTCAATACCGACATGACGTTATTACATTAGACATTAATTGAAACTGAAAGTCTATGAAATGATATAAATCGAAAGTTATCTAACAATCATCCAAGGGAACTGGTTATATGTATTCCGTGACGAGAAATCTGCAGTCACAATGCAACAGTGAATTATAGAAAATCTCAAGGTATCCATAATTCAAGATCTGCATACAGCTGTTTCGATCTTATTAGATCTCTTTAGTACAGCTTAGTTGACTCCGAGTGAAATCACATAATTCTAAATAGTTTCCCCAATATAAATCGCGGCTGAAAGTACCATATGGATAACAACCAAAACGCCCTCCGCCTGAAAAACTGGGAACCAACAATTCACTCTTAAGACCGCAAATGCAGAATTCCGTCGAGAGATCAAATATTATCATGAAGATATCTTCACTATATGATATATACGACAGTGGCGTATGTCGTTATGAATTGTTATCCCATGTAGTAGTTCAGCCGAGATTTGTATTGGGGAAACAATGAGAAACATGTTGATCCACTTCGAGTCAAGTAAAGTTACACTGAATAGATATATAATAAGATAGAAATAGCAGTGTACAGATCTTGAGTCGGGGTGACTTGATATTTTCTACAATTCATTGTTGCATTGTGAATGCAGAATGCGCTTCGCCGAATATATACAACCAGCTTCCTGGAAGATTGTTTGATTTTCTTTTGAATTTTGAAAATTTTTTCGTTTATGTGATTATATATATATATATATATAATATATATATATATATATATATATATATATATATGAATATATATATATATATATATATATATATATATATATATATATATATATATATATATATATATATAATCACATAAAACGAAAAAATTTTCAAAATTCAAAGAAAATCAAACAATCTTCCAAGGAAGCTGGTTGTATATATTCGGCGAAGCGCATTCTGCATTCACAATGCAACAATGAATTGTAGAAAATATCAAGTCACCCCGACTCAAGATCTGTACACTGCTATTTCTATCTTATTATATCTATTCAGTGTAACTTACTTGACTCGAAGTGGATCAACATGTTTCTCATTGTTCCCCAATACAAATCTCGGCTGAACTACTACATGGATAACAATTCATAACGACATACGCCACTGTCGTATATATCATATAGTGAAGATATCTTCATGATAATATTTGATCTCTCGACGGAATTCTGCATTTGCGGTCTTAAGAGTGAATTGTTGGTTCCCAGTTTTTCAGGCGGAGGGCGTTTTGGGTTGTTATCCATATGGTACTTCAGCCGCGATTTATATTGGGGAACTATTAGAATTATGTGATTTCACTCGGAGTCAACTAAGCTGTACTAAAGAGATCTAATAAGATCGAAACAGCTGTATGCAGATCTTGAATTATGGATACCTTGAGATTTTCTATAATTCACTGTTGCATTGTGACTGCAGATTTCTCGTCACGGAATACATATAACCAGTTCCCTTGGAGGATTGTTAGATAACTTTCGATTTATATCATTTCATAGACTTTCAGTTTCAATTAATGTCTAATGTAATAACGTCATGTCGGTATTGAATACTTTTGTTCTTATGGAATTGTTTTCTCAAGTTATAAATGAGAGTATGTTGTAGCTTGAGCAATATTTATCTAGAACGGGAATTGTTGTAACTGTGTCCACTTCAGCCTTATACAAAGTTTATATAGTAACTGACAGAAAACATTCGTTTAATGTTTCATGTCTAGGAACAACTTGATGTTGTGCTTAACAGAGAAAGAAAGCAGCTTTCCTGCTACTGGAGAATATCATCACTTATTTGCAAGTTTGAAAGAACATGAGAAATGATTTTTTGTGTACATGATAATGACGTTAACTACATTTAATCATATCTTGAGTAAAAATGAACGTCTATCAAAAACGTAGTGCAACTGTACAAAAAATTCATTAAGCTATATTAAACAAAAACTTTTTTTATCTAGTTTCTAAATATGTGTTATCGCAATGTTTATTGTTTTTTAATTAAATGTCATTGGAAATCAACGGACAATTATTGAACCTCACCATCTACTGCTATCTAATTTCACAAATTTGTGTCACGTTTTTAGTGCTGTGTCTTCAGCCGTTGGTCCTACAGTGCATGCCTCAATCAATCAATCAATCAAAATACGTTATTCAAGATTTCTGGGGAGATGAAATACATTTTGTTATCTAGCTAAATAATTTATTTTGGGAAGTTATAAGGTTTTGCAACCTCCTTCAACCCTGGCTTTACTTAATTAATTCTCTAACATTTACAATATTGATAAAAAAACCTAATTTTCCTATCTTTGGGAGGTGCATGCCTTGTAAACACAGCAAAGATCAAAATTTCCACATCCATTTTATTAATTATTTCAGAAATATTATTGTTAAGAATAAGAATTCCGGTAAACCGATCATTGCCGATTCACTGTGGTAATAAAATATATATATATATATATATATATATATATATATATATATATATATATATATATATATATATATATATATATATATATATATATAGATATATATAGATATAGATATATATATATATATATATATATATATATATATATATATATATATATATATATATATATATATATATATATATATATATATATATATATATATATATATATATATATATATATATATATATATTTGTTCGACCGCACATACAGACCCAAATCAGTATACTCGACCGACTTTTCAGTCCAAAAGTGACGTTGTCAGACCCGGCTTCGGGACTGGTAACGTTGGACTATAGAATCGTTATGAAGGGGCTGAGGGTATGCTAGGGGTGCATTTTCAGCCGGGTCTGAAAAGTCGGTTATACATGTGATTATATACAGAAAGTTTCAGTGTTTGACCAGTGCGAGGGCGCTTCAGTCGACATTAACTTGCTGTATATAGTTCGTATAGTTAACCAACGCATTGGGTCCCTAAATATGGCAACGCTGTTTCCCATTCATACACCTCAAATACACTATTCGAGGACTTATACGATCCCGATATGGACAAACGTCGTCATGGGTCTTAGTGAATATTTCGAATAGACTCGTAGATTTGTTATTGGATTCTTTTGATATCAATAGGAACTGCAGATTCTCCGGTATGGAAGCTTATACAAACCCGATGAAGACGATAAAGTGTGTCGACTATATGAAAAATGGTTCATTTGGAAACTTCAAGACAGAATTTTTTTTTACAAATCCTAAACCGTCTGTCGTTTTTACTTGTGCAATTATCGGAATATAACCATATTGATAGACAACCGATAATAACAAAAATATTTATATCTTGAATAATATAAAACTTTTTCATTTCAATATTCAGTAGTCAACAAAAGAAGACAACAGTAAAATAACAGAAATATTCATTCA
>JARQZK010005140.1:55000-57500 GCA_030704885.1 Cynegetis impunctata | reverse complement strand
GTTTTGTGATTATCATTTGATTTGAATTTTTAATATTAATTGTTAATAAAGTTTAAATGCTTGTAACTTCTAAACAAAAACGAATCGGCCACATGTTTATTAAAAAAAAATATGTTCAAAATCAAGCAACCTACCTTCTGTCAAAGTTTGTCATAGAGCTTGTAGAACAACCAGTATATATATATATATATATATATATATATATATATATATATATATATATATATATATATATATATATATATATATTTATAACTGAGATTGAATTCTCGCAAGTAGTTAACAGTAAGCGGATTCAAACTCACAATGGCGGCCATCGAGGTGGGGGGACCTTTCCGTCTACGTCAAATCGATATTCAAGATCGATGCTATGACGTCATGGGGCCTGGGGGCCCTCTGTCATATAAGATGAGGGCTCCTTCTCCTCGATCCTGGCCTGGGGGGCCCTGACTATCTCTCTCTCATGGGGGTCCTCTCACTCCTTCTCATCGATCCTAGCCCTAGCTGAAATATTAATAAATGAAAAAAGCTGTGTTGGGATTCGAACCGCAGAATTACTGCACCAGAGTCTAGTAGTCAGACCGGTCGTTCGTCAAACCATAGTTATAATTAGGATTAAGCGAGTGATATAACTAACTTGCGCAGAGGATTCCGTTAATCTTGAATCATAGATATCTGAGACCATAGATCTATCATACGCCATACTATCTGTTATTCGTATATTGAAATTTTTTATGAGACCCTCAGGGATTCTTCATGGGGGCACGAAGACTCCAGGAGTCTTCATATGGGTTTAGGAGATTGAAATTATATAATATATAGGAATGAGGCCCTCGAGAGTCTTCATGGAGGCTGAAATTTGTATGGGGTCCCCCAGGATTCCTCATGGGGCACTGGGTCCCCCAGGACTCTTCATGTGGAATTTCACCTATAGTAAAATTTCTATATATATATATATATATATATATATATATATATATATATTTATATTTATATATATATATATATTTATATATCGCCAGAGAACTGAAATTTTTCATGAGACCCTCAGGGATTCTTCATGGGGGTACTGGGACCCCAGGAGTCTTCATGTGTGTTCAGTAGATTGAAATTATATGATATATAGGTCCGCCCGAGGAAATGAAATTTTTTGGTATATTTGAGACTGTCTTCGTTGATTTAGATATCAAATTACATACATAGTTATATAAAAAATAGTTATTTTCAAATAGACTGTATCATTTGTAAATACAGAATAAAAAAAACATGAGAAACTATGTCTTTATATATATATATATATATATATATATATATATATATATTATATATATATATATATATATAATAAAATGATATTAATATATCCCAGCATTGAAATTTGTAGTTTTTTCTGATAAGTATCAATTGAAAAATCTTTGATAATTTCACCCTGTAATTTTTTCTGTCATAATATATATATATATATATATATATTATATATATATATATATATATATATATATTATATTATATATATATATATATATATATATATATATATATATATATATATATATATATATATATTATATATATATAGGTTCAGAATTAAATTATTCATAAAAGAATAACGTTATAACCATTATATAACACAATTTTTGAAATTTTATTCGGTGGAAATCTCCGTAAGTAAATGAATTAATTAGATACAAGGTCAACATACATAGTTATTTAAAAAATAGTTATTTTCTTAAAAATTCATCTCCATTTTGATATATTAAATATAATCAATACATAAATAATATAGGAGACCGTCTTCGTAGAATTGAAGCCGGTGTCAGCAAATTCTCCGTTCCGTAAGTAAATGAATTAATTAGATACAAGGTCGTTATTTCGTTCTACTGAAGAATTTCAGCATCAGCGTTTTATGAATCAAGTTATTTCTAAAGGGGTCCATACATCGTCAATCTCGATCCCGATCAGGATTTCATCATTTTGATACCAGATCTCGATCTCGATCGATATTGACTGTGTACGATCTCCCTTAAAAATCAACAAAGGAATTTCTACATGCTTATTCAACATTTTTGGGTCGTGTGCAAAATCCCTCCTCCACTAAAAACTTCCTTCTAATAATTCTATATGTTGAAATTTTTCTTATTAATTTCATTCCAACTTCAACTTCATTCGAAGCAGCATCATTGAACATTCGATCTAACCGTTTGGGTGTGTCTTCCTGTCTTAGTGAAAATCAAGTAAGTTTTTATTTTTGAGTTATACTTCAGAACGTTATTTAATATTTTTTTAATTTGTTTTAGAGATGGATTTATTAGGAAAATTGAACAAAGTTTCTTTCCTAGAGAGGAAACCAAAGAAGAAGCTATCCGATCTGATTATCGAGGAGCCCTACAGAATATACGAGGCAAAAATAATTACGTCTCAGTTCGGAGATTCAGTACTTCTAGACTTGGGTGAATATAATGTCTTTTTACCGAAGAGAGTGACTGAAGAATATAGACCT
>JARQZK010005140.1:47500-50000 GCA_030704885.1 Cynegetis impunctata | reverse complement strand
TTTCGTATATTTAAGCATACAGGACCATGTATATGAAGGTAAAGTATTGAACCAAATTGGATCGAGATTATAGGTTTTTGTAGCCGTTTCCCGAAAATTTTCCATTACATCTGCGAGCAACATTATATCGGTTTTCATATAGAGGTCACTGTACTCGCCTAGTGTTTGAATATTAAAGGTTTTCCACACTTTTTGAGCATGACGGTAACTTTTCTCGCTAATATGAGAATCGGTGAGTTTATTGTAGAATTTTTCGATGGTAGG
This sequence comes from Cynegetis impunctata, assembly GCA_030704885.1. Classification (NCBI taxonomy): domain Eukaryota; kingdom Metazoa; phylum Arthropoda; class Insecta; order Coleoptera; family Coccinellidae; genus Cynegetis; species Cynegetis impunctata. The sequence goes on along the minus strand of JARQZK010005140.1, from coordinate 49,736 downwards.
AAGTGTTGGATCGTTAAGTTTATCGAAATCGGTTATATAGTCGTAGGGAAAGACACCTTTTTGGGTTAGAAGCTCAAATTCCTCATCGACTAGATCGGGGTACTCTTTTTTCAGATTATTGAAATTACCTAGAATCAGGGTTGAAACTAGTTCGTCCAAGCTGGCTCCCATAAATCTGAATGAGTCTATAAATCTGAATCTAAGTTTAGTTTCCTTGTGATAATAGGTGAATGAAATGTATCGTTCTTTATTGAGGGCTAGGGGGTTGATTGGTCCTCGTTGAAGAAGTGACTTCACGATGTAGTGACCATCGTAATTCGAGAGGTTGTGGGCGCATATTGGGACGATAAAAAGTTTTTTAAAATTTAAATTACAATTCTGATGAGCCCACCCCCTAAATTCCCCGGAAAAATGATCGTGATCTCTAACAATTATCTCCTTATTTGTGAAGGGTTTTTCACAAATATGACAATGAGTGGTGACTTCATCAGGTACCCCCGTCATAGGTTCAATGTGCTTAATTTTTGAATAAATAAATCTACCAATTTTATCAATTTCATCGGAGAACCAATCTAGACAATTTTCTCCGCGAAAACTAGCGTAACGTGAGAGATTATCGTCATAGGAGCATTTTAGGTAATATCCTACACTGTAGGGCTTGTGTTCTTGATATTTAGTTGTCTTGGCACTAATTTTTTCATTACACTTTTCTAAAATAGCTTCGAAATCTGCATAAATTACAAAGGGACATTTTTGCTTAAAAGAGTGATTTCTGAATTCTACATAGTCATATTTCGGAAATGTAACTTTAGAATGGTTCAAATCACGACATGACGCTTCATGTTCATTCAATTTACTTTGAGCGCTAAAATAATTCAAACATCTATCACAAATGTATTTTTTAACTTTATACTTAGAGATTTGACCTGAAACGAGTCTAGAAAGATTTTTTATCCAGCAATAATGATATCTGATTTCGTTGTCGTCGTCGCTATCTTCAGGATCTTCTATGACCGGGTCATATTCATTTAATTTAGGATAGTATATATTTTGAACTAAGAGTAAATTAACGTGACGATTAGGAAGTCGCTGTTGTTGTTGACTCAACCTGATGGGTATCACTGAATAAAAAGATTTATTTTCACTCTCGGTTAATTCCAAAGCATATACATTAACCGAAATATCATTCATTTTTTCAAATTTCGTGATTTGTGTGAGTTTCATAGGTAATTCTAAACCTGTGGTTCTCAAAACTTCCGAGTATAAAGGATATGATGACATTCGTTCTGAATGTCTAGCCGCTGGATAAAGACAACTGACTACGCTCCAGAAAAAGCATGCATTATCGTTGTTCACAACGTTAACGCAAGCTTTTTTCTTACCTATTTCCTGGGGTAAATTGATGTAAGATGAACCGCCTGTACCCATTTCAAATTTATTAATAGCTACTTCCAATAAGACAACTTTCGAGAGAGCCCAACCACTACCTTTAAAGCTCTTCTCTTCTAAATAATGTAAAATTTTGTTTAAGACATTTTCTTTGAACCACATTGATAAATCTGTCGATATATCGATAATAGCATTCGGCGTACCGAAATATTTTCGTTCTATAATTTCACAGTCATTCGAAACTTTAACGAAATCACCCCAGAAAGTTGTGTTCACTTTTAAAGTACTAAAATCCTTGAGAATTTTACTGATTTTATTCTTGAAAAGAACTAGAGAATCATCTAAGAATGGTTGGACATCTAAATGACGTAAATTAATAATAAATCCAGTCCTAACTCTATTTTTATAAATAGCATTAATATTCCTCCACCGAATTCTATCATTACGTTTTTTCGGTAAACCTCCGCCACTGTGTTGTTGTTGTTGAGGGAAATATTTAATAAAACAGCTCATACGTTTGAGCTGAACGATTTTGGAGTATATTTTACGTTTTTCACCTATAGTAAAATTAATTCGTTTCAAAGCTCTATAACAAGTACGAATATGTGAGAAAATCATTTTTTGCCATGTTTTAGAATTTGAAAGAGAATAATTTTCTTGAATTAATTTGAGAGTTTGGTCTATTTTGGTTAATTTACCAGTGAAATTCATTTTTGTATAATTCACACAGACAGAGAGAAAAAATATTATAGAAAATTGAATAATATTTACCTAGTTTTTAATAAGTTAAAATATTTGAGCTGGATTGGTTTTTCTGGTTTCCAATGTTCCCTTGGATACGATAGAA
>JARQZK010005140.1:32500-42500 GCA_030704885.1 Cynegetis impunctata | reverse complement strand
TTTAATACAGACAGAAGCGAAGGTGATACCAGAAAATTAATTTGTTCGTTTACAAGGGGTAATTGACTATTATGGGCGGAACTCAAGGCGCTTTCCTTTGTTACCTGAAGGTAACAAAGGAAAGCTTATATAGTGAAACATAAGCCAAGTGTGTTTTATTTTAAAGTTTATACTTTATTCTTTATGATGTTCCACCAAGTGATGTGCGAGAATTCAATCTCAGTTATATATGTATATATATATATATATATATATATATATATATATATATATATATATATATATATATATATATATATATATATATATATATATATATATATATATATATATATATATATATATATATATATATATATATATATATATATATATATATATACGTATATGAACCGACATACAGCAGAGGCGTATAGGGATGATTTAAAATTTGAAAATTGGGGCAATTTACCGCCTCAAATTAGGGCCCAAAATTTCGAAACAAATTAATTTCTTTGCAACGCTTTAACTAGAAGGGCATTAAATAATAGTAAGCAGAAGGCGATCGGACCATTCTGGCGGTTAATTATAGGTGACCTAACCATACAATTCAACAGAAGTTTTTTATCAGTCAGTTGATTTGAAAAATTTTATTTACATAACATAGATAATTTCATTCTTATACTTTTTTTACTCTTTTAATTTTTCATAAGACTTTGTCATTTTCATGCAAAAGTCGAATAACCAAACACTTGTTTTCAACATGTCATATAACACTGTTATTTAAAGGGTTACAAAAAAGTTAATAGTTGGCTATGAATTAATACTTTCAATTTGACGATTTGCAATTTAGTTCTTCCAGTAATTATATTGTTAACATTTTTTCAAAATAAGTGGAAAATTCTCATTTAGCGAACAAGTGGACATGTAATTGTTGTAAGGGTTTCTATGAAGGAGACTGTAGAAGAAGCGTGGAAGTATATCGGAGGATGCTTCCTAATCGCGTGATTCCTCACAGAGAAACATTTTCCAATGTTGAAAAACGGGCCGAGAAACAGAAATGCTTTATGGTGTTAATCGAGAACGTCCTGTTCAAATGAGTGTGCAAGATGAAGAACTCATTTTAGATACTATTGACGATTGCTGAAAATTGCAACGATACTGTGGATGGAATAGTGTAGGCGTATACTACACAGGGATACAAAGAAGGGTCAGTTTTATGACATCAGGTACTTTCAGTATTTGTCAGCGGTTAACATCATGAACCCCCGTGATGATGGGTATATTTATATTATTATCAAGAATTAAATATTCTTCATTTTCAATATTCCTGATTGTATTCGTGTTGTATGTTCCAGAATAGTTTATCGTTAATAAAGACAATTAAGTGTATTAAGTATTATATTTTCTCACATTTCCAGCCTAAATTCTAATAGGTTATGGGCCCAGGTAGTGATGCCGCCGAGACGGGAGATTCTCGTCTCGTCGAGACGAGACGGAAGAGATATTGTCTCTCGAAAAAAATTTTGAGACGAGACGAGAGAAAGCCCCTCTCTCGTCGAGAATTTCTCGTTTCTCTCGATCTCTCGAGCAAACATTTTTTACAATTTTAGAAATTAAACAGTTAAGCCGTTATTAATGCCATGTTTCCTATAGTTTTCATCAAAGTATGCAAAAATCGTGATAAATATTTAGATAGGTATATATCTCGTAATATCCTTTGAAAATAAGCAGAGTAAATTGTACTTAGTTTTTACGTTATCCATTTTAAATTAATAGCGGGTAGTTATTAGTGGTATATACTAATAATATATACAGGGTGTGAGTAAGTTTGCACTATTGCTATCTTCGATTGGCAAACTAACAGCCGTATTCACCATCAGCTGCTTACTTTTTATCAGGCCGCTAAATGCGTAAAGGCGACTACACATATAGCTGTCTACTTGACAAGTATGCCTTTTCAAGCTTTTTGTACAATATTATAAATGAAGGTGTGTATGGTAAAACTCGCAAAGACTTCTGCTGTATTACAAATATATTGTATAAAAAGTTATTCCGAACTAGCTTGTCGAAAATAGGCGAATAATGCTGAAAAGCATGTAAACGATTTATTAGCAGTAGCCAATAAATTATCAGGGACTGATGATAGACTTAAAGACAAACTGATTGCTTCAGTTTTACTCAGCAGTTTACCAGATTCGTATAATACACTTATCATGGGTATTGGAGGTAGAACCAGTGAGCTCACAACGAAATTCGTCAAGGAATTAATAATTGACGAATACAGAAGGCGTTAAAGCAATGATAATTTCAATGAAACTGAAGCCTCAAAAACAGCAATAAAGATTCAGAGTCGTAAAGCAAACAGTAACATAATCTGCTTCTTCTGTAAAAATCCAGGTCATCTCAAGAAAAAATGTTTTAAAAATAAAGCATGGAAGAAGAGACAAAGTCATTCAAGTGCTAATTAAGTAACGGAATGTTACACAGTAAAGGCGCATACGGAGCTATTGCCAAATATCGTGGATGCATGTTCTAAAGTAAAGTATTCAAAAAGTTATAACACATGGTATCTAGACTCAGCGGCAACTAGCCACATGGCGTGTAAAAAGGATTCGTTTGTTACATTGAAACTAGAGAAAAATGGTTTTGTTAGTCTTGCAGATAAAGAAATAAACGTCGAGGTAGAAGGGATTGGAAAGTGTGGCATATATTGTCAACTCAACAGTGGCGAGGTAAAGGAAGTTATTATTGACAATGTGTTGTATGTTCCCAGAATCAGTTCAAATCTGGTATCACTGAAGAAATTAGCCAGAGATGGGTATAAAATTATTTTTGAAGGAGAACAATGTAATATTTTCAAGGATTCGGAGTTGAAAGCGACTGTAAAACCTTACAGCGACTTATACGAACTGAAAACTATTGAAAAAGCTATGTTAACAAAGGATCTCGAGTGCAGTAAAGATTGTGTACACGTGTAGCACAGACGTTTAGGGCATCGACGATCAACCGCATATTAGCACTATAAATTTATCTAGACATAGTGGCATATACGGATCATATGTACACCGAACTATTAGACGTATTACACTCCATCCATATCATGCCCCAAATGTGTAAGAGTTGTTACCTCAAGATTTGGTTCAGAGAGTGAATTTATATCGATTTAGGATCAGGATATTCACTTTCAAAGGAAAATTTTATTTACTGATAAGGCTTGTTTTACTCGTAGGGGTATTACAAATATGCATAAATATCATGAGTATTCAGATGAAAATCCTCACGTTCTAATTCCTCTAGTTTGAACGTGAAGTCAAGATTAATGTTTAGGTCGGCCTTATGGATCATAATTTGATTGGACCAGTTATTTCACCAAACCGGTTAACAGCGAAACTTATTCAGAAATTCTCCAAAATACTCTTCTGTATGCATGATGGAGCACCACCTTATTTCAGTGCCAACGTAAGAGATTTTTCCAACCGCCAATATCCAAATAAGTGGATTGGACGAGGAAATAATTGTCCTCAAAATTGGCTTCTCCGCTCACCGGACCTCAATAAATGTGATTACTTTCTTTAGGGAAGCATTAAAGGAGTCTGTCTTTTCTTCTCCATTCGATTCCCGAGAAGAATTGTGAAATCGCATTACAAACAAATGCAGTATAATAAAAGATGATCATCTGCTACTGGCCAGAACTGACTTCAATTTTCGGCGAAGAAAAAATTTGTGTCTAAGACAAAGTGGTGATAATTTTCAGCAATTTCTTTGAATTATGAACGTTTATGTTCTTTCTACAATTTGTTTTTTCATTAAATTGTTCTTATTATTGAACTATTGAATTTTTTGTAACTTTTTAAATAACATTGTTGAAAACATGTGTTTGGTTATTCTACTCTTCCTAGAAAATGACATGACAAAGTCTTATGAAAAATTACAAGAGAAAAAAAGTTTTGGAATAAGATTTTCCATCGTATGGAATTAAAATTTTTCAAATCAACTGATAGATAAAAAGCTTCTGTGAAACTTTAGGGTTAGATCACCCCTAATTAACCCCCATAATGGTTCGATCGCCTTCTACTTACCATTACTCAATGCCCTCAACAGTCTCATACAAAATTTGAAATTCTTGAGTAAAAGGGTTGCAAAGAAATTAATTATGAATAATATATATATATATATATATATATATATATATATATAATATATATATATATATATATATATATATATATATAATATATATATATATATATATATATATATATATATAAATATATATATATATATATATATATATATATATATATAATATTATATATATATATATATATAATATATATAATATAATATATATATATTTATATATATATATATATATATATATATATATATATATATATATATATATATATATTATTTATTCGAATTGTTGTTGCCTGTGAACTATTTCTAATCTTCTGATAATTATTAGCAATAACAGGCTTGTTGAATCTTAAAAAACTCGATTTTATTAAAAAGTTGACGTTTCGCCACGACATTCGTGGCTTTATCAAAACTTTCGAAAAAATTGAAATTTCTTTGACATTCATTGATTTGAAAAAATTTGAATAGAAACTACTCTGTTTCACTAAAATATTTTCGGCTTTTTCTTTGTTATTTATTACGTGCTATTCAGTCCAATATTAACATTCAAATCTGTTATTATTAGATGGTAAGGGAAACCACAGAAACCTTTACCCACGTAATGTTCGAAATAGGTTCAAATTATTTTGATTTTGAAGAGTCAAAGAATAGGGTACTATTTATCTTTTTTTCGAAAATTTCTCATTGCGGCTGTGGCCGTCCTCAGTTATTAATTACGTGCTATTAAGTCCAATATAAACAGACAAGTCTGTTGATATTAGATGGGAAGGGAACCACAGAAACCTTCACCCACGTAATGTACAAAATCACATGTTTTAAACTATACTTTTTTTTTAGAAAAATTGAAAATTCTAGATGTTTAGATTTTGTCTAAGAAGATGAGTTGATATGGTTAGAGTTTGTTTGTTGATTATTTTGTTTTGATTTATGTTGTTTCTTAGAAAAATTAAAGAATTAAATATGCGTATATTGAACTCAAATGTTTGATATCTGTTCTATCATTTACGACTTTATTTAAATTTTTTTGAATATGTACCATTTCTGCAAAAATCTCATGTTGTTTATAGTATATCCTGTAATAATTGTAATAAATCATATATAAGACAAACTTCTCAAAATTTAGGAGAAAGATTAAAAGCACACAAATATACCAGAACACAAACCACAGCACTAATAAAACATAAAAACAATGAGAATCATTCTTTCAACTCTGATAGCACAAAAATTTTAGAAATAGAAAAAGATCAAAAACGCAGAGAAATTTTAGAAATGGTACATATTCAAAAAAATTTAAATAAAGTCGTAAATGATAGAACAGATATCAAACATTTGAGTTCAATATACGCAGATTTAATTCTTTAATTTTTCTAATAAACAACATAAATCAAAACAAAATAATCAACAAACAAACTCTAACCATATCAACTCATCTTCTTAGACAAAATCTAAACATCTAGAATTTTCAATTTTTCTAAAAAGAAAGTATAGTTTAGAACATGTGATCTCCAAAATTACAAGTAATGTCTTTTTAAAGTCAACAATCAAATATTTTAAACCTATTTTGTACATTACATGGGTGAAGGTTTCTGTGGTTCCCTTCCCATCTAATATAAACAGACTTGTCTGTTTATATTGCACTAAATAGCACGTAATTAATAACGAAGACGGCTACAGCCGCAATGAGAAATTTTTGAAAAAAAGATAAATAGTACCCTATTCTTTGACTCTTCAAAATCAAAATAATTTGAACCTATTTCGAACATTACGTGGGTAAAGGTTTCTGTGGTTTCCCTTACCATCTAATAATAACAGATTTGAATGTTAATATTGGACTAAATGGCACGTAATAAATAACAAAGAACGGCCACAGCCGAAAAAATTTTAGTGAAACAGAGTAGTTTCTATTCAAATTTTTTCAAATCAATAAATGTCAAAGAAATTTCAATTTTTTCAAAAGTTTTGATAAAGCCACGAATGTCGTGGCGAAACGTCAACTTTTTAATAAAATCGAGTTTTTTAAGATACAACAAGCCTGTTATTGCTAATGATTATCAGAAGATTATATATATATATATCTATGTATATATATATATATATATATATATATATATATATATATATATATATATATATATATATATATATATATATATTATATATATATATATATATATATAATATAATATAAATATATATATATATATATATATATATATATATTTATATATTTATAAGTTTATATAAATATATATATATATATATATATATATATATATATATATATATAGATAGATAGATAAATGATGTGAACTGTAATTATATTCTTTCAGATACTAACAAGTGCGTCTAAATTTAAAGCCATTTGTGTCCATGGAATTCTGAATATTTGATATGTCATATATTATGCAGTTTTTCTACAAAATTAAGAACTGCGGTGGAGAAGAACCATGTCGACTAGTTATAATATACATATATTGGTTACAAACTGGAGATCTGATTCGAATATTAATTGAAGCCCTACTTCACAAAAAGTTTTACATATAAAAAATATGATTTCGTGTAAAATTTGTGTGATAATAAAGTTTTACGTGATTTTCCATATTTTTCTCCACTTCACATATAAAATATAGTTTCATCAGATTGGAAAACTTCACATTCATTTTGAAGTAACCTTATTCCATATCTCATTAGATTAATACATATATTCAGAATGTTTTCACATAGACATACATATTCAGATATACATATCATATCACCATGATATACCATGAGAGACTACTTATAATATAAAATTGTTAGAAACTGAAATCCTGATCTTAAAATTAATTTGGGCTCTACTTCACATCGAATTTTATATAAGGAAAACTTAAATAAATGAAGAATTTGTGAGTTTTGTGAGATTTTTAGTATTTTCTCCTAATTTTCTTCACTTCACGAATGAAATCTATTCATATCAGAAATATTTTTATTACATCAATGCTTGAATAACTTTACATTATCATTCATCGAAGTGATAAATATATTCAAAATGTTCAATTTTCACATATACTCACAAAATAATAATAATTATGTGAGAACTATTATTATATTTTGTTTGTAAGCTAATAAACTCATTGATCAAATTAAGCTGGTAAAAAATCCAGAATATTCAATCTGTAGTGCACTCTCCAGTTCTTCTAAAATCGGAAGTTAGTAAGTACTCATATGGGAGTCCGGTGGAGAAGAACTATTAGAGACTAGTTATAATATAAATTGGTTATAAAGTCTGATGTAGATATTAATTTGAGCATTCTAGTTTTCCAATTCGAAAAATTTGATAACGAGCGAGAAATTCTGTTATCTACCTATTTTAATAATCAGTCGAAATAAAATTAAATTCTAAGTTCGTCTTAATTTAGGCTCAATCAAAATAAGCATTTAGATATTCAACTCAATATGATGCATATTGCTACTAACATTTACTTACTTAATCACAATGGATGATAGTAGAATATTTGAAACGATCAGAGAAGAATAAATGGAGGCTAGTGTAAATGTTCCTAGTGCTTCGTCCGAGTTGACTGAGCTCTGTAAATTGGAGGAACCCCAAAACGCGGTGAAATGGAGCATGAACGCAAATCCAAGGAGAAAAACATTCTTCCAGATTCTCCACTTCTCTTTTGGTCCATATTCGTCTTCATTTTCGTCAGTCCTAACTGGCTCGAATTTCGCATTCATAACTGGCGGCAACTTTCTAAAACAGATACATGCTCAAAATTAAAATTCTTGAAAAATCTTCGTTATCAACATAGCAAAGATTTTCAGTTGAAAGAAATGAATGAACCTATATTCCTACATTTATATCCTTAAGTTGCTAATCGTAACACTAATATTATTCGAATACTTCTCAGTGTATGTGAGTTATGAACACAAAAATTTTTGAGTAATTTATTCTCATAATTACGTAAAGTACAATAGACAATTATTTTTGCAAGATGTTCTAAGTTATAACATTGGGTGTCATCCAATACAATTAATATTATTGATACTTGCCACCTTTCAAACTGATACTTTGGTCATCAACTACACCAGATGATATTTTTATAGATTATACTTGTACTTGGCTAAAATCAGTTGATAATATTTATTGGAATTAAAACCTGAATTAGATGAAGTATTATCTAACGAAATACTTGGGACAGCGATGGAATGAGGATTTAAAAATATGATGTTTTATTTTTCTATATGCTATGTCACATTCATAAAATTTTATTACGAATTTGCATCTTAAATTTGAATACAGGAATGTATGTATGGAGTACAGTACTCGAGTTATTAAGTGGGATATCTGAGATACATTATATTTTTCCATTATAACTCCGTCATATTATTATTCAAATTTTCGGTTGGTGTGTGCTGCATAATTTAGTTTGAAACAGTTTCAACATTTTCTTGAAAATGATGAGCAAATGGGTATTGCTAAGCTTGTTAGTGTGTTGATAATTAAGGAATTCTTCTTCTAGAAAACCACATTTAAGTTTGTGGACCTCATTAGGTATATAGGACACTCGCTATCTATTCCATCACTTATGTTTTGTGGATCTATTGTAGCGAAGAACTATGAGAAGTAATGAGAACATGCAAAGAACAAAGACTGTTGAACAATTGGCACTTGAAGCTTGAAGTACCACTAATGGACCTCTGGATTTGAGGAAGGAAATATTCGTATTGATATGGATATGCAACGTTGAATACCTATCTGAGAATTCTTTATCATTCTCATTTGTCATTGATTAGTCATATTATAGCAATGAACTATAGAAGTTAGAACAGGTTTCTTTAGTCAGGAAACATAATTGACGATGAAATCGCCCACTCTTGACGATGTCATATTGAAGGATGAAACGAACACGTGCAGTAACACGATATATAAAAAAGGTGTTTATGTTAAACTTAAAATAAGAGTTGCCAATCATCTTTCATAAGCAGGATTATATTTGTGAAATCAAATGAATCATTAAGTTCAAGCTGCTACTTATGTGAAGTCCTTTATGCATATATATATATATATATATATATATATATATATATATATATATATATATATATATATATATATATATATATATATATATATATATATATATATATATATATATATATATATATATATATATATATATATATATATATATATATTATATACAATATTTTCAACTACATCATGCATATTATACAAGAATATCGACATCAAATCAAAACTAGATCTACATTAACTCAATTAAAATCTAGATTTTACATATTCCAAACATATTTTTTCGAACAATTTCAAGGTTTCACAATTTTTCATTTGGTTTGATAGTTCATTGTACGAAATCAAACCACCATAAAATAAGCATTTCATTGTTCTTGCTCTGTTACATATATATGTATATACGTTGAAGCTATTCTGACTCCTTGTATCATAATTATGCACTGTATTCACATATTTAATCTTCTTCTTGTGGTGCCGTACCCGGTTCAGGGTGTGGCGACCTCTCTACAACTACTCGTGCTGTGCGTGATACAGCGATACACGAATAGAAGGGACCTACAGTTTTACGACGGTTCCGAACGTCTTCACAGAGAGGCTTTACTAGGCAGAATACTGCTCGGTGGTTTGCCATTGCCTTGGTTTGGTAGTTCATTGTACGAAATCAAACCACCATAAAATAAGCATTTCATTGTTCTTGCTCTGTTAAATATATATGTATATACGTTGAAGCTATTCTGACTCCTTGTATCATAATTATGCACTGTATTCACATATTTAATATATATATATATATATATATATATATATATATATATATATATATATATATATATATATATATATATATATATATATATATATATA